>JAENPR010002215.1:0-69170 GCA_018135685.1 Themeda triandra
CACTTTCTTAAATTCACTGGAAAATTAAGATGGCTGGATATATTCTGAAATTACTATTTTCTTTCCAGATTCTCACTACTTGCAAGTATTCTCAAGGTCTCTACTATATAGATGGTCCTTAGGTCATTTGAAAGCCTTTTATTTAGTAGTACTTCGATATCCTTGAATTGATGTATAGTGTTTCTTTGACATGTCCAAGCTCAAAGCAAAAGCAATATCAACATGCATATCATGATGCTACTTGAGGAAAATCTTCAGCTTGCTCCTTTGGAAAACATTTATGACGGGATCTGAAGTTAATTTTGATTTGGCATATACAAACTGTGTGACAGGATTATAAAATAATTTGAAGGAGCAGTTGTTGTAGGGTTATGATTAGAGAAATTTCACTCGTTTCTTTTCAAAATTATATATCACAAGCTTAAGAATTGTATGCATTTATTCTTCCTTCCTTGGGATAAACTAGCAAAAATGTTGCCACTCCATGTCTGCATCATTTGTTTGATGAATTAAATGATGGATCAGTTCCTGGTTTACTATGTGGGTTGAGGGGAATGAACAGCCAAGGAATTTAGTCAATACTTATTTTGTTGTGTTTGGGATTTCAGTGGTTAAAGTCAAATATAGAATTATTTTGTTGTGTTTGGGATTTCAGTGGTTAAAGTCAAATATAGAACTTGAATATTTTATTGGAACAAACATTTAGGCATGCATGCTGGCTACCAAATCAAGGAGGTAGCCAAAACTCAAATCACATGATAGAACACAAATATGCTTTGTACAGATGCAGTTCGAAACTCAAAACTTATTCACTCATGCTAATGTCTGAAGTTCGAAATGGGAAACAGTGCATGGTTAGTACATCTACCGTCGCATTTTTGTTAGTGCAGGTCGACTGGTTGAGCTGAGTGTTGTAAATCTTCATAGTGCCTTGTTGAAGCCTCAAAGAATGGTTAAATATTAGGTAAGTTATGATTCCTATTGTTGAATCATTTCCTAGGTTTGTCCCAATCGACAAATGTTCAGTGTTTAATATTATAGGAGTGGACTCTTTAGCTGATTGCAGGTTCATTCAGTTGCTGGCAGCCTAGCACACATGAGGCATACAGTCATACAGACGATGGTGTTCAATTGCAGGGAAAGTAGGCGTGAACCATGAAGCCATGACTCCTACTTGCTGGGCTTGTCCATTCCAGTTCCTCTGGTTCCGAAGCTCTATGTGTAATTCAGCTCTATAGATTACAGCAGTATGTTTGTTTTCTTCATGCTAAAATTCATGTTTTAGAGATGTTAAAAGACAGGTTAGGTTTTGCATTATGATCTATGTAACCAAACTGCATGTATTCTGAAAACATTTTCTCTTAGATTGTTTCGAGTTCACATTATATTCTAATTATTATTATTCATCCTTTGTGAAGACTTATGTAAAAGTGGTGTTGCAATTGCAAACATCATGCTCGACAGATAGTTTTTTGTATTAGTATAACACATTCATATTTACATTATCATCGTACTATTTTCTTGGCCTATTATAATGCATGAACATTTATCATTTTTTGGTAACAATATAACACATTCACATTTATATTATCATGGTATAAGTGATGTTTTTATCCCGTTGCAACGCACGGGTATTTACCTAGTACAATGTGAAAAGTGGAAAGGCTGAAGCCCCAACAAGCTATGCAAAGAGGCCCAAAAGGTTTAGAGTATGCATGCCACCGAAATACTAATGTACTATTGGACCTCGTTGTCAGATAGACACAATCACATAAGACATGCTCGTACCCAGAGAAGCATTTCTCATAGTATATCAATCAACATGAAACAAACACGCCACCCAGAAGCACACCTCCATTACATTTGCCGGCAATAAATTTCACTAGACAGAAACACAATGTCAGTGTTGATATCAGCGATGGGTATATCTGCACATTATCAGTCTTGTTACATTTGCACAGAAGCACACCATCAAGTTCTGGCAAATATTCCATGTCGATCCCCTCCATGTCCTCCAGTCCCGTGACACACAGACACCACGTATACGTCCTCCTCACTCACTCACGATGGCCGCCTTTGCCTCCGCTGATAGGTAACCTGATTTACAAAGATATATAGCTCCATGATGAGTAAGAGTTGTCATGTATTGTTTAAGTGAGCTAATTTTTTTTGGCAATGTAACTCATAGCACCCACCACCCATATATATCCAAGTGATTAAACTCTGACTCGCACAATAATAAATTTGCGTGTGAAAGGCTACTCATTTTCTACTTCGTTTTTCACAGGCTTATTCATATCAAACACCGTGAATGCACAAAAAATATGTACATGTGGAGAAAGAAAAACTATGCATGGTTATAAGAATGCCGATGCCATTTGTGTTAATATTTTGTTATATTAATATTGGGTTTGTTTTGCTGCCTTTTTCTTTTCTATGTAACCTATTAAATTAATCCTGATTTGGAGACATAAAATAGTTGAGACTATTGTAGTTAAATATGCAACGTGACTAATAAGAGATACAAGTGCTAGCTGTATTATAATGATGATCACTTTCTCTCTCACGTCAACAGTCTGCACCTAAAAATGCGATAAATAAAGGCATTATCTTAAGGTAGCTTGATCCTTTTTCACTGCATCTCATTGATTGTGGATTATATAACTGGATCTGCATCTTTGTAATGGCTCAGAGAAGACACTGAGTGCATACTTTGACTTACAGTGAAACAAAATGTTTGGCTGATATTGGAATCGACCAACTGATGCACCAGACTTCTTTGTGCCTCACTGCTTCTTGTCCTTGACAGTGACTGTCCATAAATAGCTGTTTCTATTATCAATCCATGTCAGGCCTATAAACATGTAAGCCCGATAACTGTATTGATGATTGTTACTTACCTTCATTATTTAGATGAAATATCACATAGCCTCCTAAGTTGAGGGGTATGGAGCTTATATCATCACACCCCCTAGTTAGTTTCTTCAAGTCATTTCGATACCACCTACAAGCAATAGTAAAACATTTCAATGACAACACTAAGTGCAGAAACTTGGAACAAGTTAATAACAACTCAGCAAACTAAGCCATATATACTGAGAGGTCGTCGTAAGCATGAACTTGACATATAAGAACATCCAACTAATAATAATGCAAAATTGTTTCTGAAGAAGTTGATTCACCTCTGTACCACCATGACAAAATTGATTCACATACTATACCATTGTGCAGGGCCGTCCCAACAATTTCGAGGGCCCTTGGGTAAGGACAACACTAAGGGCCCGACGATCAATGCTTCAATATGATGATTGAAGGATGTATTTAGTGTTAATTAACTTGCAATATATATTTAGTTCATGAAAAAATGACCGTCTTCAAAGTAGGTAAAGGAACGGTAAAACAATGTAAATGTTTGATAGGCAACATCTAACATGCTCAAAAAATAAATTGAATTAGAAATTTAGATATTTATAGAATCCTATCACGATAATATGAAATGACTTAAATTTACAACAAATTACTCATTGCCGATATGGCTCAATGAACTAATTAAATAAATAATTAATGGATCAGTCGCTTTCATATTCAGATTAAATAAACACAAAATTGAAGCAACTTGTGCAGGCCGCCATGCCCTAAACTCTAGCCTATACGTGTGATAAACTAATCAAATCTGAAATCACTTACAGTTAGACAGGGAGAGGAACTGAGGGCCGGCAGCGTTTGCGCCGCTGCATTAGTTGCGGGCTGCCGCTGCTGGCCAGATTCGATCAGTCGAACGCCGCACGTCCTCACGCGAGATGAAGAGACGTGTGAATACTACTCCTCACACGAGATGAAGAGACGCGTGAATACTACTCGGCGTCGTGGATAGCAGCGGCAGCCGCGCAGACTCTCAACTGGACTCCGTATGACTGGAACTTATTGTATGGGCCAAATAGTTAAATACATATAGTATATACTTGCCTATACTCATGGCCCCCCAAGCGTGAAGGGCCCATGCCTGCCATTGTGCTTCGGTTGGCCTCCTCTCTGTCTCTGCTCGTCCACCGCCTAGCTAGTTGGGCCTCCATGGATTCATCAGTTCAGGTTCATCCATGCATCTGGTCTTGCTCTATCTCGTACTCTACGTCTGCCTGAGAAGCAAATATTTATTTTTAATCCTCCAATTCAAAGATCACCAAAACGAAGCAATACATAGTTACATGTACAAAGTAGAGATTTACTATGCTTTTTGGGAGGTTTCTTACCTCTTATTCTCCGACAGGTTATCCCTGCACAAATGTTATGCCATCCAACTCTACTTCTGGAATGTGAGAAATCCTGTGGGCATCCTCCCCCTTGCACCTCTCGATCAGTCTTGGACAGCCTTCGATGGACAGTTTCTTCAAGGAGGTAAGGTTCCGTATGCTTTCAGGCAAAGATGTCAGGTTGGGCGAATACAGAATGATTAATTCTTCTAGGGTAACCAGCTGTCCCAGCCATTCTGGTAGTATCTCCAGGCCTTCTAGAGACAAAAGTAGTCTTCTGAGAGAGGGGAAGCATGGAGTGGCTTCCGGCAAGGACGATAATGACTTGCGGAAGTCAAAGACATCCAATTCCTCGAGGGTGGAAAGGTGCTGAAGCCGGCCCCACATGTCAGCAGTAAAACTATAGCTTTTGATTTCGGCCCCAAAAGGAAGAGTGGACGATGAAAGCTTTCCAAACCCATGCACTGGTAGCACCTCATCACTGTTGGACAAGTTCCAATACATACTTTTGGGGGGGCATGGCAGGAACTTCAACTTTGGGCAGTGCAGTACTTCCAAAAAGTGCAAATTAGGGATTAAGAACCCGTCCTCTTCTTCACCTGACAGTGTTGTCCACCATTCCTCCAAGTTCTCCAATAAATATAATAGAATAATTCTCAGCCTTTTGCATGAGCCTTCCTCTCCATAGAATTCCTTTCCGATTTTCTTGATGTTGGGAATTCTATAAATTTGCAACAGCCTGAGATTTGGTAGCATCCCAAATGGTGGAAGAGCATCACATGCTAATTCATAGAGTTTGATGGTGGAGAGATACGGAAGATAGGAGGAGATCTGAAGCATCCAGTTAGGGAAGCTTGTGCTCCTGTACCCTGCTAGTACAAATCCTTCTAGAGTTCTAGGAGGTACAAGGTTCTCCAACACCTCTAAGTCTTTCTTTTTCTCTGTCATATCTGCATGATTCCAGGAAAGCCTTAGCTCCCGGAGGTCTGGATTATCTCGCAATTTAGCTCTCTCTGCATCTTCTGGATGCTTGACTTCCTGTAGATCATAGATTTCTAGGTGGTGACGAGCCAATTTCCCAATGCCCACTATACTGCTATGCGGCCCATAGCCCACCTCGTGCACATCATGTACGTGATGGTTTACGGTCCTGTCAGGCAACTGCAGGTGCCTCAAAATGGAACCAACAACTATAGGTGTGTTATTCGCTTCAAACATGGTGAGACTAGTCATGTTTCGAATACCACCTGGCAACTTACGCAGATTCCAACAAAAATTAATGTACAGTGCTTGAAGCTTCAAGCTACAAAATGTGGACGGGAGATTTTCAAGCCTTACACAATATGATAAGTTGAGACGCTTCAACTTTGACAGACCACCAAATGACTCAGGCAAGGATTGCAGCTTAGAACAACTTGTCATGTCGAGAGTCTGAAGCTCAGAAAGGTTACCAAAGCATTCAGGAAGACCTTTCAGATCATGACAATCTGAAAGATCTAGGTCTTTCAAATGCTTAAGCTCGCAAAATGACTCTGGTAACACATGAACCTTGTAGCAGTCAGAGAGGTTTAGGAACTTCAGTTTGTCAAGATTTCCAAAATTGCTTGGTAGGCTTTGTAGTTCATGGCAACTTGATAAGTTTAGATGCTCTAAAGACTTGAGGTTAACACTGTCAGGCAGTTTAACAAGTTTGGAACAGCCAGACAAGTTTAGGAACAAGAGTTTTGGAAGGCTACCGAACTTATCAGGGAGCCTTTGGAGGGCATTACAACCTGACATGTCTAGGTGTCGTAAACAAATAAGCTTGTCAATTGACTCAGGTAACTCATAAAGTTTAGAGCATGCTGATAGGTTCAGGAACCAGAGTGCAGAGAGCTCCCCAAATGACATGGGTAACTTATTGAGGCTGCTATTGCCAGATAGGTCCAAATAACAAAGGTTAAGAAGGCTACCAATATTATCAGGCAAGGTTTCAAGTGTGCAGTTAGACAGAATTAGTGTCTGCATATTCTGAAGTGTAGGCAAGGATTTTGGAAGTGATGTGATTGGCAAGCCCGAGGCATCAAGGTACCTTAGCAGAATCAGTTTAGGAATGGAAGATGGCAGTGATTTGTTGCTCGAGGCCGAATTTCCTTGGATGGAACATTCACTTATGTCTAAGACACGCAAATACTTGCATTTAGAGAATGACTTATCTTGAAGCTGCAATCTGTTGCACTCCGTAAAGTGGAGAGATCTAATTTTACTCGGAATTTTTTTCGGGTCAATAGACTGCATCTGATAATCGATAAACTGCATATGTCGGCAATAATTCTTCTCAAGTCTGCTCCGAGCCATTTCTTCGGGAACATTTATAGCAATTAACTCTTGGTCAAGTATTGTCGTTGCTAGATCATACACCAAATCATGCATGGTCACCATGATGGGAGCTTCAGCATCCTCTGGACCACTCTGCAAAGAAATCAGTTGTTACTACTGGTAGTAGCAAAATCAAATCTATTATATATTATCTTGATGGTAACTAATGAGCTGATTCTTAATCCTAGATATTAAACCTTTAGGGTCCGTTTGGGTCTTTTCATTTTGGAGGAATTTGAACCTACTTTATGGATACATTTGTCTTGGAATATGACATTCTACAATTTTTCCAAAGTATAGATATAAGTTTGTCTTAAACTCATAAGGTGAGAGAGAAATTTATTCCATAGGTCATCATGTTATGTTTCTGCTCTGTAACTTGTAGTCCGCTCTTGGTCTCGCTCCTCTGCGGACTGCAGCAGATCTGTACAAATAACTATCTCCCTCATGTGATCAACAATAGTATACAAGTATATTCCTCCTGTGGTCATATTAACTTAATTGATTTGATTCCAAATTATGATTATTAGAATGGATTTCAATTTGAAGGTCCCAAACTCGGCCTTAGTGAATTTCACAAACCAATTTCACAAAATAACAATCTTCTCAGGACTTTTTGCTATCTAGGTTTCCGTGCGTTCTAATCAAGGTCGGGTGACTCTAGTCTTGCACGATTTTATGTGTCCTGTGTTGGTCAAGAAAAAGACAATTTTGCACTTATCGTAATGACCCCTAGATGCCAATACCGGCTCTCTAATTGAACTTTTAAGATTCTCAATCAAAAACCAGGCACCAACAAGTTTCCTCCAATATTGTTTTCACTCCACCTATCCAATTACCGACCAGAGGCGGATGAGGAGCTGCAACAACTTCAATCAGAGTCTGAGCCCTGTTCAGCCGATAGATAAGCCGGCAGATTTCGGCTGATTCAGCCGAAATAAGCTGAAACTAGGACAAGACAAATGGAAGAAGGAAACTTGGCAACGAATCGTGGATGGGCAGGTGGGATATTGTGGGCAATGCGGATGGGCTTGGGCAAGGCAACATGCACAAGCAAGACGTGGATGGTGGGGACAGGTCGAATGGCGCGGATGGGCTGAGAGTGACGATCGTTGAAGAGTCCAAAACGATTTAGGCATGGACGGATGATGAACAGCCATGAACAGGTGACACTGAAGTCGGACGATCGACAAGACGCAACAACAATGAAGACGATCAGGGCTTAATTGACCCATCTACGCTGGTGGAATCATACGTAATGATGGTTGAGTGCTAAAGAGGCGATGAGGCAAACCAAAATATGAAGAAGCCACAACAGGAGGATGATTTGATCCGCAACGAGAGGATTCGGCAACAGCAGAAGAACCCGTGCATGATGGCTAGGTGCATGGACCCAAAGTGCAGTCCTCCCAGGGAAACCCAACAAGGAGAGGTGGTGGGATCTAGAGACCTAGAGCTGTTACACCAGGGAGACTAAATTGGATAATTGTATTAAAGCCTATTGATGACTATATATAGAGTAAATGAGAGACACATAAAGGAAACTCTAGGCTAGAAAACTACACTGAAGGAAGGTATGGCTAAGGGAAAATAGTAGACTGATTGAGGAGTACAAAGAGTGTACGTGGTGATGGAGATGGTGACAGCGAAATAGTTATGGTGTTGATGATGGCAGCGGATCTGGTTGTGGTGGTGGAGGAGGTGGTGCTGGTTGTAAGGAAGGTGACCAAAAATATGAGGAGAACTCAAAACTCGTCGAAGAAGATGAAGCCCGCGTCTAGCGACCATGCTCGGCCCACCGTCAGGTTGATAACGTTGATGGCGATGTTGTGTGGTTCTGCTTCTTGCAAGGTTGCTTGGTGGAGGGCATCGAAGATCGGTGCCCATGTGCCAACGATGCTAAGGCAGTTGGATCGTCAAAGCCTTGTTGCCCGGCTTAGGAGGCAGTAGGTGGGTGCTGGTGGTGAAGGGGACCTCTGCAACTGGGTGGTCGATTCAACTACCCTCGTGACCGACAGAGGTGCTGGTTTCACTCCTGATGCGCTTATCACCGGTGACGCTAGAGTTGCTGGTGGTGGAGCAAGGAGGGCAAGGGGCTGCATCGACACTTAACGGCCCAAGATGCTAGTGAAGGTGACCATGTGGTTACTCCTTTGGAATTACATCTAGAGGGATGGAAGGTGACCATGTGGTTACCCCTTTGGAATTAAATCTAGAGGGATGCAAAATTCCAGAGAGTATTGCCAACTTCTGCCAGCCATGGTGCGCCCACGATGACGTTGATGTCCTCGCCAATGTAATGAGGAAGGCATGTCCCGCCGTCGATGCATAGCGGGACGTTGAAGGAAGCTCGAGGTTGATGATGCGCAAGGTGTTGGGGTCGATGACATTGTGGGTGGTGCCTGTGTCGATGAGGATGGCTCTCGCCAAGGACAATGTACATCCTCCTCGCACCCCTGAGTTTGAGGCTCCCATCAATATCATCAGCCTGTCATCGGTGTTGATGTTGTCGTCGTCATCGTCACCGAGGATGATCTGCTCTGTGGTCCATGGAGTTGGAGTAGTGACATGGACGGCACTCCTTGGTGGCTCTACGATTTGTGGTGTTGTGGTGAATAGCTTGTCCGCCACGTCGTCCACAAGGTCCTGAGGTGTGGTGGTCATGGGAGCTTCTTGCTGCCGCTTGAGGAAGGCATGTCCGGCATCCTCCATGATGCGCTTCATCTCCTTTTCAAGCTTCTTTGTTGTGGCCTCACATGCCTTTGGACAACGTTGACACTCTATGTTGGCAAGGCGAGCGTTGAGCTTAATCAAGTTCGCGTTGATCTCATCAAAAGCGGTTGCTCATGTTAGTGGAGAAGATTTTCATCTCAGAGATCACGGTGGAGGTGGCCGTCGGATAGATTTGGTCTCCAGATACTAGGTGTCATAACCTACTAGGGGGTGAGGGGCATCTAGGGCAGGGGAGCGGTGGCATGAGAGCTAAGGGCGGTGGCGCTAGGGTAGAGTGGCAACACGAGAGAGGAGAGGAAACAGTGATGCATGGAAAGAGGGAAAGGAAGAGGTAAAGGAGAAGAGTTGTATTCCATGCTTAGATTCTAATAGTTGCAATGCCCCTATATTTATAGTCCCTGGTGGACTTGCACACTAAGAAAACTTTAATAAAAGTTCTTATAGATTTGGACTTCCTTTCTTAAATCAAAACTCTCCTCTTCCATAGAAATCTCAACTCCTTTTCCTAAACAAATTTATACTTTGTTTTTCCTATTTTTTATTCTAATTCTTTCTTTATTTCTAGTCTATCGAGAATTCTGGATAATATGGAGGCTGTGATGGTCTCGCCTCGGTCGCACACGGGGACAGCTCCGGGCTTTCGCCGCCCGCTAGGCTTGACATGGGGGGTCCCAATTGGACACATGACAAGCAACTTTCATTATTTCTAAGTCATAAATGTATCCACAAATAACTTTTAATGCTCATGTCTCTTAGGGCGTCTCCAAGAGTGCCACCTCAGCTAGCTCATAGCAATCTATGTCATCATTTTGTCTAGGTGGAGGAGAGAGAAGAGAGAAAAGAGAAGAGACTATCTCTTATCTCAACGTCTATCTCGCTCTGTGGGTCCGCTCCTAAACACTGAGAGAGGAAGGAGAGAAGATATAGAATAAAATAGTATTTGCACGTGGGGTTCACATGATGAAATGGCAATGACATGGTTCATATGAGTTAGCAGCTGACTCAACTGTTGAGGACGCCCTCAAAGTTACTAAGACATGTAGGAGCATGGGTTTACATGTGTAGACCCAACTTTCAAGTGTGTCCAAACAAACTTAAATAATATAAAGTAAGATTTCGAACCAATGTGGTGATAATTCTGGTACAAGACTGCAGTACCACTCAATTGGTAGCTAAATAAGTACTAACATAGAATAATACAAAGTAAAAGTTCAAACCAAATGTGGTGATAACTGTGGTATAAGACCACCATACCACTCAATTGGTAGCTAAATAAGTACTAACATAGAATTGCTGGAAATCTTGGAGTTTTAACATTTAGGTAACATTGTACCATGTCACATGAACCACGCAAGAAATGGGAAAGAGATTATTCTGCTGACCTGAGAAGTCTTTGAAATTTGAAGAAAAGACATCCCCAACAAATAGTGAAAACAATATTTGCCATCTATAGCTTGAATATATCCAAGGGCCCTCCACTGCTGGATGAGGTGGTCACTAGCAATAGTAAAGCCCTTGGGAAAAACTGCACAATATGTGAAGCACAACTTGAATTTTAACGGCATGTAGTAGTAGCTCAACATGAGGCGCTCCAAAGGTTCCTGCAACTGAATGTCTTTTTTCATACCCAAAATAATCTTCTTGTCCCTTATATCTTCCCATGCCTCTGTAGACTTATGTTGGGACAATAAAAATCCAAGAGATCGTGCTAGTAGTGGTAGACCTGCACACTTCTTGGCAATTTGTCTCCCAATTACTTCTAATCCACATAGCTCTTCATCTTGCCTAAATGCTATTTGTCGCATGACATTCCAACAGTCATCATCTGATAAAGTGCTTAAATTGATTTGGTCACTCTTGCGCACAGGGCGGATTATTCCTTGGCTAGCTAGAGCTCCAATATCCAATTTATCCACTACATGTTGCATCCGTGTAGTTAATATGATCTTGCTTCCCTTCCCACCATATTTTAGCATATGCTTTAGATTTTCCAAGTTATCCACACCTTCCTCCCACATATCATCAAGAACAATCAAATACTTTTTGGTAGGGAGCATAGTTTTCAATATTTCAGTAATGGACTGCAAATCACCATCTTTTTGGGTAATGTGCTGTTCGCTTGGCTTAATACCAGTACTTCTACTCACCGTGGATATGATTATTTCCCCAATTCTTTGTAGATCAAACTTCTTAGACACATAGACCCATACCTGTAGATCAAAGGTTTTGGTTCTGTTGTCCAAGAATATTGATCGGGCCAGTGTTGTCTTCCCCATGCCACCAAGTGCAACAATAGGAATGATTGAGACAACCTCAGCAGCTTCACTTTTCAATAACTTTATTATCTTTTCCTTTTCAGTATCCCTCCCTACCATTTCAATAATGTCGATGTCCCCATTGGTGGATGCAATGGTAGCTTGATTTGTGACCACCTCATCAGCCCACATTGATGTACCTTGGGGCAACAGATCAAGGGTCTCACGGCCCTCTTTCTCTATGTTGGTTAAAGCTTCCTTTACCTCCTTCATTTTATGAGCTATTGTAAACCGCAACAGGAGTGGATTGTACGATGAAAAGAATAGCTTAATCTGTAATAGAAAAATAAAAATCATAAACATGTATTTTGTTATGTACTGTAGTACTTGAATATATTCTATGGTATATTAACTGTTGAACAAAACAAAATTGTAAAAGCAAACATATTCCTTGTTGTTGACAAATAAATTATACTCCGTAGTATATTGGTTGGTCATTATAATGATAAGCACTAGTGCAATGGCAGCCAACAAACACCGAGCCATTCAATTTCGCACCAAACTAAGGGACAATTTATAAAACACAACTGATGATGATACATATGTTGTATAAAATCTAGAAACTCAACCTGAACTTGAAATAAGTTGGTTGAAACAAAAAAGAAAGAACTAATCTTATGTCCAACCAAGCAAGAATATAAGTTCATGTGAAATTTTTGTGTACCAGTAAAGTTAACCTTCTAATCATTTCACTGCTGCACATTTTTGCAATCTCTACTTCACTAAAGCAAGGATTCTGCGGTCTATTTGTAGGTCTAGGACAATTTGTGGCCCAAGTTATTAGGCGAAGTCCACAAACACATCTCATGGATACCGCTTTGTGGGCCAAATTCATGGGCAGCCCGAGTCTAGTGAACAAAAATGCATCCTGCAAGTATGGCTGCTCATTCCATTGCAGATTTATTCATGTAGCACTTGAAGACTAATTACTCACTGCATGTTTCTGTGATTGTATCTCCATTACTTTCTCTCCCTCTTGCTTTTGTCATGCAATATATTTCGTAATGCTTACATGTACAGTACCTGTTCTTTCTTTTTGTTCCAGGTTCCAGCTTCAGATGGGTCTATCTACATTTTCTAAAGCAAAAAAAAATATGCAGCCTACGTTATTGTAATGATATATAGAATTAGTTTTCAATTATACTTAGCAATAAATGTGTTTACTTGTGTCATACTGCAGTGCTTGGTAATGGCTCCATTCTAATTTCATGAAAATTTTCCATGCTTAGGGCCAGTTGGCTGGATATAACAGCTTGAATATCTTATTTTCTCCTATTTCTACTAAATATAACATGTTGGAAAGTAGTCATTTGCAGCTATAGACTCCCACCTCTACCCAGAGTCCTTTGACTTTGATGTGAGTGCAGTCCTAAATAAAAGTTGTGCCGCTGTTGAAATGACGCAACTTCGAACTTAGTATGACAGATATCCAAAATCAATTGCATCAACGACTCATGTTTACCAATAATATCAGTCCTGCTTGAATTGCCTTATTTTCGACGCATGGCATTTTATTTTTGCCAGGTTAAAACAGGGCCTAATTTAAATGTTGTTATGACTAACTTGATACTCTCAATTTCTATTTTAACAATGAGACAAAACTATCAGTTTTAAATTCAGAGATGATGTAACTTGTTCAGAGCTTTCAATTTTTATTTAAAATTAAGGATTAGCAAGGTTCAACTTCTATTCCACAGAAACATTCTAAAGCTTATTGGTTTGGAAGTGAATAGATGGGCAAATATCAGTTAAATGCATACAAGTGGAACCGAGAGTTTTAAAGATGGGACAACCCTTGCTTTGGAAAAAGAAAAAAAAATGGAAATGAACTAAGAACATTGAAGTTTAGCATCTGTACCTTGGGTTGGCTCTGCTTAATAAGTTCAATAGCCTCGAACTCATCAAGCAAGTCCTCAATGTCGTAGGCTGCAGCCTTGTAATCCTTCATCCAAACCTACATGATCTTCCGTCTCTCTCCTTCATCCTGGCCCTCCCTCCGGTCAGCATGGCGCATCAAAGCTTGCAGCTTCACCATGGTCCTCTTCAACCCATCCACGTCGTCCTTGAAGGTCCACATCAGGGTGGCCTCATCCCAGACAAGCCCGGCAAGCTTGCCTGCGATAAGCCCCCCAACGGCGCTTGCCATCTCGTCGCCGGCACCGACCAGAACAACTCACAGGGGATGCTGGCTCGTGGCTGGTGCAGTGTTTGCGGGAGCTTGCGTGGTGGAAGACCGGTGTTTCTGATGTTAACCCCTCTCCAGCATATGTAAGAGGAATAGCTTCTTTGGCACCTAGCCAACAGGTTCCATCGATACCTTCCTTGCGCGTTGTGTACTCTGCACTTGAATAATCTTTAGTGCATTAGACCACGGAAAGCAAAGCATAACTAGAACTTTGGGCAAAGTAGATTAGATATACTTGTATATATAACATAAGGAGAAGAAGGTAATGCGGTTTATGGATGGCTTGTGCCAGGAGTCCAAGATGGATACTCACTCATTGCGCACACTTTGGAAGACACGGAGATCAAGAAAGCCGCAGCAGGTGCTGAATTGAAAACAGCCGAAGTGCAGCACGGCTACGCCAGGAACCCAAGAGGAACAAATCATCTTCAGGCCCTTTTATATTCTATATTAGTCGGAGAAAGGGTGGCGACAGCATGCAAAACTGCTATACCGTGTGCAACAGTCTGTCTGACATTTCGTCGAACAAGTGCTGGGCGAAACAAGCGCCTCCTCTGCCACGCGCGATCTTGCTGGCGACTTCGGGCAGAGTATAGGAGTCGGGGGATTTCAGAGTAGCAGCTAGGGGCGTGGCCGCGTGGGACACGCGAAGCACTCTACTTGTTTCCGTCGGCGAGCCGCTGGATGGCTACCATCGCGCCTCAGCGTCAAGTTTCGCTGCCGGAGCGGCGGCGGCGGGCCGAGGAGCGCGAGAGAGTCAGGGGTCAGCGATCGTGTGTCTAGGCGTCTAGCCTACTTTGGAGGGTTCTTTTTTTTTTTTTTTTTTGTTCACACATTAACTTAGTTTAGCATCAGTCATACAACATTCGGACCCGATCAACGTAGCATACTAGATAGTCTGCCAGGCTGTAGGGACGGTGCAGCGGCGACACATGGAAATCCTCACTGACTACGAATTCCTGCATCGGCTCTGTCCACCGCCCAGTGCTTTCGGGGTCTAGGTAATAGATACTGATGCCAGATAGCTCCTGTAGATAACGGCTCAGGTATACCGAGTTGGGAGCTAGCGAGGGGAATACCTCCGTGGAGACCAAGAGGCAGTGCGTTTGGCCCACGAACACCGCGTGGTGGCCGAGGCTTCTCACCGGCACTAGCCTCTCAGCCGCAAGGTCAACCTCCAATAGCTCGATGCACCTGCGAATGCCCTTGGACGTGAATACCTCGGAGGTCAGCGGCAGCGATCTGTCGTCGGCTTTGTAGCCTTTGACATTGGAGATGTAGCGCACCAGGAGCATCCCGTCGCGGGCGTCATGGGACGGCACCAGGTAGGAGCCCACAAATGTGCTTCTACTCACTGTTTTCTGCTAGACGACGCAATCCAGCCATGGCTCCGGCCAGTGCAAGTCCACCGCCCAGATGCTCCCCTCGGGCTTAGTGATGTAGGTGCAACCCCGCCGCGTGAGCAGCGTCCTGTACCTCACCTGGCCGTAGAAGTCCTGGCCAACGGACACCCAGTGCCGGTCGCCGGGTCTGACGAACACTATCCACCGCACCCGCCCTCTTAGGCAGAGGAACAGAGTCGACGGGGAGGTCGAGTCGTCGATGCCAGCGCCGTCGATCACGGAAGAGTCGACGACGTCGGTGCACCACGAAGGGCGAGGTAACGGTAACCTCGATGCACGGCGGGGCGATACGGACACCCACGCGGTGATTGGTGGGAAATCAGTGAGGGCCCCGTGAGCGGGTTGAGGAGGCGCACTGCCTCGGTGGCCCTGTCGCAGAGGACGAGGAGGCCGTCCACGGAGCCCAGGTGGTGGTGCGTGGAGAGCGCCGGCGCGGGCGGCCGTGGCGAGGTTTAGGAGGCGGCGGCGCGTGGTGCCGGCGGCGCAGTGCGAGAGGACGATGCAGTCACGGGGACGGAAGCGGCTGTCCAGCCCGTCCCGCGGGCCGACGGTGCCCTGGCGCCAGCGCTTGCACGCGGCGCGGAAGCGGAAGTATTCGGCCACGTCAAGGGCGAGCAGCCGACCGGCGATGTCCTCCACGAGCTCGGGCACCAGGCACGCCCAGTCCATCCTTTCAATCAGAACCGCAAGGCCGAGTTCTTCTGGGAGAGCATTGGCGAGGATGCGCCGCGCTCGCTTGTTTCCACCTCGAGAGCTCAGATCTGAGGAGGCACCCATTGCCCTGCCTCGGCAAGATTGCGCTCCGGGCCCTCGGATGCCGCAGTGCGCCCACTAACACATGTAGCCGGAGACGGAGAGCGGGGATTTCGGATCTAAAACGAAATCAAATCTCCCCGGCGCGTGGAGCAATGATGGCAACGGGGCTATCCCCGACGGGTATACATCCATACGAACGCTGTAATCAAGAAGATTAAAGACCGAGGGAGAGAGAATATCTTCCTCGGCCGGCAATGAAGGATGCGGACGACGTTGGTCTTAGCCCATCGTCGGGTCCGTCAGGAGCTCGTCTACTCTAACTCTAACCATGCGCAAATTACTCGCTATTATAGAACTTCAATTGTTAGGACTTCAATCGTGGTGGCTTCTACCAAATAGGACTCATAACATTTGCTTCTCTCAAATAGGACTCCAATCTTTGTTTGTAAGCTATAATGACATTTTACTATATTATTTGACCATGTTTTAATTTCTAAATACATATATTTTCCCATGACATGGCAATTTTGCCCCGGGCACTTCAAAACATGACCCGCTACCTTCACTTTGCTCCCTGGCCTGGCTGGGCGCTCTGCGTGCCCTGGCCAGCCGTGACCTGGCTGGGCTGGCTCACGGAGGTCGGAGATCTGACCTCCGCCTTCGAATCGGCGTGGGAGAAGCAACCATCAGGTGCAAATTCATTTTTTTTTATTCACCTAGAGCCCACTCCAAATCTTGCATCGGTTCTTCCCTCACTCCTCGATGCATCGCCTCGTGTCCTGCAGTGTGGTTAATTTGACTCGTTCTTGTGCCAGCAAGGGTGATGCAACGGTCTCAATTCTCAACAATCAATAGAAACAGAGATAAAGGTTACTTGAGTGGGCATGAAGGAAGGGACAGATGCATTGCTTTTGCTTTTTTTCTTTTTCTGGAAGCATACTGGAGCTTTTCTGCTGTCAGACTGAGATCGAGAAAATTAAAGTTCCTAATTGAAGCAGAATGCGAGGTTTATTTATGCCGTATCGTTTCAGTCTTCAGGGTTGCCTTCCTTGTACAACTGATGTCGACCAAATCCCTGTGGTGCACTATGTACAACAGGAAAGTATATTCTCAACATATTCACATATATGTAATGCATCTACTCACAGTCTTCAAGCAGTATGTGTATACATATTCAAATATTCACATACTCACATATTCACATATATGTATATACACAGTCTTCAAGCTCACATGTTCATGTCTCGATTCTAATTAATATGAAAAACAAATCTACATGTCCGCATACAACAAAAAAGTTCTCATTTAGCTCACATGTTTCTGGTTGAACATAAAATAATTTGGTCCCCATGCAATGCATTGCACAACGGGTGGTACAATGGTCCTAGGCCCTAGCTACCATACCGTTCGTTTATGTGATTCATGGACGGCCATATCATGTAACCAACACCTCCATTATAAATAGGGATTTGATAGAAGTGGGAAAATGATTCTAGTAAAAAGTATGAACATAAGCAAATTAATGTTTTTTTCCAAATGTTATGCATGCCCACCACGGGAGACAGCTTCTTCGCTGAGTGCTCGGCACTTTGCCGAGGGCCAGAAGTCGGGCACTCGGCAAAGACGCTGTGTATCACTCAGCAAAACAGGCTCATATACACCATACCATTATTGCATTATTCAAGGCACAATATATATACAACAGTTTATATATACAATTATAGCATTGTATAAAATAGGTTCATATATACACCATACCATTGCATGTATACAATCGATGGCGATCGGCATTACTACGCCGCCACACAAGAACATATATAGTATTTGTTTTGACGAAACCGGCCATTTGAGCATAGTAGCAGTAGTAGATACACACGTACACCATTACCACACACATGCATCACTGTGTGCTTATTTATGTTGTGCTCACTTCATACAGTACAGACAAGCACCGTTGATTGTATTCTTAGCGAGTGGCCGCCACCGCCTTCTCCCCAAACAGCAGATTGCCATAAGACATGAAGTGGCACACCGGCACGCCGCCGGGCTGGGTGTGCAGCATCGCAAAGGCTGGGTGAGCCTTCTGCCAGGTAGAGGTGTCGAGGTGGCAGATCGCCGCCAAGGTCACCGCCAGACCTCCGCGGACGCTGCGGAGGGAGACCAGATACGCCTGCGTTGGCATCGCCGTCGTCACGTGGCAGTAGTAGACAGCGTACGGATACGGCATGATGTGGCAGCCCACATGGCGGTCGCCGTCCAGCGGGGTGACCGCCTGGATCACGTAGGGTTGGAGTGGCAAGCCGGTGCTACGGAGCGCCGACCCGGCGGCCCACAGCGTCGTAGTCGCGCCGCCGTCGCCGTCGTCGCCTGTGCCACGGCCGCCGCCAGCAAGCATACGCGTGGCGCTCTCCACGGTACCCTCCAGGGACGTGGCGCAGGCCCTCCGCTCACCGTCGTGTGGCGGCGCTTGGCACTGGCTCAGGGTGTCCCTCACCGTCGCCGCCTCGGCGGAGCTGGGCGCGATGTCGAACGTCGCGAGCACGTTCGCGAGGTCATCGAACGGGACTTTCTCGGCGACGTCGTGTGGGAGGATGGGAGCAACCAGTGCCGGACGGAAGGAGAAAGTCATGGTGCTGCCCACGCGCACTTGTGTCTGGCGAAAGTAGAAGCCGCCTTTTGGTTCTTGTGCACAGCGGCGGCATCGCTGGAAACCTTTCTTACTCTTAATATCATCTGCGGCTAAGGCATAGTTTGTTTCGAAGAAAACGTCTCCGGCGCCAGAGTCGGTTACAGGGTAGTGCTCGGCAAGCGGCGAATGATCAATGCCTGCAAGACATCGAGTTCTTAGAAATCATACGGGCAGCGAACCAAAGATGTAGATCTCGACGATATCCATACTTTACATCTAGTCCGAAGTTTTTTCATTTGAAATCGGTTAGGGTGCACTCAATTCAAAATCGGATGGATATAAGACGGGGAACAATCTCATATGGGCACAAGTTAAAATTGGAGTGGGCCGAGTTATAGAGGAGCAAAGTGTGAAGCCTGAAGTCACCGGTTTGATTCACTGTGGCTACAAAACCACTCGTTTTCTAGGGGAAAATTCACTTGACTTGTGACTTGATTTCTGGCCACATATACATAGTTGTTCAAAAATCACAAATCTGGCCCAGAAATCGAGCCGGCTCTACAAATTGAATTCTAGAGGCACCTCCTGTGTTCTCAGCCACCCCTAGAAATCTGATTTGTAGAGGTGCTACATAACCACCTCTACAATAGTTGATTTGTAGAGATAGAAGATTAGAGCTAGTTGGGCAGCCACCTCTAATGATCCTAAACTAGTTCGTAAGTGTGAAACCTTGTCTGTAACTTTGATATAGGACACGCCTATATCCGAGATTGTTAAAAAAAATAAAAATATAAATATCAAAATATGTGAATTTAAAATAATTAAATATTTGAGACTCTAAATTACTTCAGATAATAAAAATGTTATCAACAACAAACTTAGAGATTGGATCGTCAGTAGAACTTTTGTATCAACAATGTAAACACTCATGGTCGTTTGAGTATCAAAATCTATGAAATTGTAGATTGTAGATTTTTAACTGGAAAGTTGTAGACTGTATTATGAATCTAAACAACTATAAATCAGAAACTTTTTAACTGGAAAGTTGTAGACTGTATTAAGAATTGCAACATGCATTGGTATATACCATACCAATCAACATCCGAGGTTGTTTGTAACTTTTAAATCTAATTTCAAAATAATAGAACTTAAATTGTTAGACTGGGTCCCAAAAGATGTTCAAATGAAAAACTTCTCATCTATAAAGCTGTAGATCATGTCGTGAGCTGCAATTTTAATATAAAGTTCGTCTTCAACCGGGTTCATATGGAAAGTTATAATGATTTTAGGATACAACTATTCCTATTAAGATATCTGCATCTGTTAATCGATTTCCACATCTCTTAATACTAATGTGTCCGTCTGCGTTAATGGCTGTCCTCTAAATTAAATCTTTTTTTCATAGCGTAGAGTCAATAGATATTAGTTTTGCTATGGTTTATAATTGTGTACTATAGCGGAGTAGAAATTAACAATTCGTAACTACGTTTTTCTTTTGTCATATATATCGATGTCCTTGCTTATCAACATCTAAACACGCACATAGATCACTTGTACTACCTTTTTGGACGAGTTCGGCGACGACCTCCGGCACGGTTGTACCCGGGAGGGCCTTCTCCCAAAAACGCACCAAAGGTGTAACGCCTGCAGGAGCAGCGCCGGGGTGGCCAAGCACATGCACCCCGGTGGTGCCGACTACAACAACAATAAGGTGGATTGCCAATGGATGCATCTTTAGAGCTAACATATATTTGATGTGGAGAAGCTAAGTAATATAATGGAGATGGCCCTTGGCTGGTTTGGACTTTGGAAGCCCGGCCACCATATATATATATAACTCTCGGCTGTGCCCGAGCAAGTAGCCCATCAAGCCTGAGGCATGCATTGTATTCAATGTGTGATGTGTCACTCGGTCTCATCCTGGCACCAAGATAAGGGTGGACAGGACTCTCTACAGAAGATGGTGACAAGTCTTGAAAAGTTTCGACAGGCATGCTTTCTATATAGTTTGTTTTCAATTGATTACTACACAAATGATTTTGCAAGAACAGCAGTGATTACAATAGGTTCTATTACTGTCGAGTTCGACATACCGTGAGGAATTTTTCAGCTCTTGGTTCTTGATTTTTGCTAATTTAAAGTTCTGATGCAGTGGTTACCTGCAGGAAACCGAAATTATCAAAACATTTGGTAGCATTAGTAAAATTTTCAAAAAAATAAAACTAGCAAAAGGCAATAAGATGCTGGAAATAAAAGAGACATTTCAAAAGGCCAACTAAGCCTCACTACTGGAAACAGGAGCCTTGCCGAGTGCAATTAGCTCGGCAAAGGGCCGATTCCACTCGACACTACTACATATTTTCATATCACAGCCGGTTCGTGACCGTCATCACAACCGGAAAGTGAACCGGCTGTGCACAACCGACAGTGTTGTGGGTGGTGCATCACAGCCGGTTTTTTCGCCCCGGCGGTGATGAGTTTACAACACTGCCGTTTTGTAGCAGACACCGGCAGTGTTGTCCGAGCCCAACACTGCCGTCTTGTTCCAACAACCGACAGTGTTGTCAAAGATAACACTGCCGGTTCGTTCCTAACACCGACAGTGTTGTCAGGACGAACACTGCCGGCTCATTACAGGAGCCGACAGTGTTGTCAGGGAAAACACTGCCGGCTCGTGGAATAAGCCGGCCGTGTTATCTTTGACAACACTGCCGGCTTGAGTGTTAAGCCGACAGTGTAGTCGGAGCCAACACTGCCGGTTTAGGGCTGGATCCGGCAGTGATTTTGTTTTTCCTTTCTTTTTATTTGTAATTATAATAATTATATAATTACAACAATAATATTGGACCATAATTATATAACGAATAATTATTAATAATAAATATAGAATTATTATTAGAGCAAATTTACAATGGTTGGAGAGGGCATAAAGAGGCATTTGATGTGTCTATGATTTGCGGGCCCATAAGTCGTGAGGCATCAATGCCTAGGCATCAAGAGACATTTGATGTGTCTATGATTTGTGGGCCCATAAGTCGTGAGGCATCGTGACGCCTCCCGATTTGGGGGAAATTAAGACTCTAATAAAAGAGTCACAATTGCTTTTTTGTAGTTTATTTTTTTAACCAAGGGTACAAAAGTACTTTTATAATTGTAATAATGATGTTTGACTAGTATTTGCTTTATTAAAAAAGATGAACAATTTTACATATAATTAGGGTTTAGATGCTTTGTGAAAAGACCATACGCCCTTCAGTAAATTAATTAATAAAAATAGTACTTCGATGAGGCATTGAGAGGCATTAAGAGGCATTATTCGTTACACAAATGTTTTTCGACAACAATAAAATAAGAAATTATGCATAATAATCTAGCAGGCGGGCGATGTTCTCTTTTGTATAATGATCCTTATACTTCTTTGCAGTTGCAATTGTATATAAGCCACCTGCTGAAAACACATCCGCCAGCATGAATTTTGCCAGCTCGCACTGAAGTATCGCGACAAAGGCTGTGACGAGTGTGGCACTCGGCAAAGGGCCGTCAGTGAATTTTTTCATGGTAAAGGCCCTTTGCCGAGTGCCTTTTATCGGGGCTGTGATGGCGCCGGCCCGTTAACCGACGGTTTGCCAAGTGACAGCGCCAAGGATTTATGAAGTTTGATTGTTGTTACCAAAAAACAACAACGTTCACTCCCTATTCAAATATACATCGCTATAAGACTAATAGGCCAGCAATACACATCACCCACTCTAAACAAGCATCTCTCTCCTTGCATCTCACCTCCCATCTCGTCTTGCTTGCCGAGTTGTTTGGCGTTAGCGCAAGTTGTTGTACATGCTCTTGGTCTGTTCTCAAACGGATAATATCAACATCTATGCAAAGCAAGAGCCCAACTATAAAGGCCAGTGTCAAAATCGAACTATAAGGCCGGTCTCAATGGGGTTTATCAGTTTGTACTTATATTAGTGTAGGTGAATTTCATCCCCATGAAACTATCTTTACTTCCATGAAACAATTATTATCTCTCTCTTCATTAATACAATGCCATGTCATTATATTTTTGCATATAAAACTTCATAAATCCCATTTAGTCTAGCCTAAGAAATGCTTCGCTAGTGAAGCGCCCAAATGCATGTCCTTGGTATTATGTAGTCTGCTACGCAAGTATCGAGAACACGACTCAAGAGAAGCGGATTGTTCTTGGTTAGCGCTGCCTCGTAGCGATCATATAGCAACAGATCATCAGCGAACCACAATTATTTTTATTGGAGCCGATCGAGCACATCGATCCACAATTAATGCGCAGAGAAAATATGGAGGGAAAATGAAGTGCCAAGTACTACGTCGACGTATGCACGACGATGCGTTGTGTTTCGGCAGATTGCCTTTCTAACTGCTAGTGTGCAGTCGGCAGAATTTCACATTAGACAACAACAAAGAGTTTGAAGCTTAATTTATCCTTTTGCGTGCTCACAATTTTATTTCCCATGTTACTATTACCGTAGTTCCCTTTTTCCAAACTAATGTCGTGCTAGCCAGGCAGAAGCTAATAATTTTCTGTTTAATTAATAAACGAAAATGTTCTGCTTGCACAACAACTGGAATGTATTTCCCCATCTACCATCCCTTATCTGATTATTCATTCAACAGTAGAGAGTGTGTGACAAGTACAACGACGGCACAATCATAAGTCAAAATAAATGGACCGACTTCGGGCTAAAAGATCGGCGATCCAATCAACTAAACGGGCCGCAACGAGAAACCCTAGAAGAGAGAAGGGAGAGGTGCGCCTTTGCCGCCGTCATCTTCGTATTCGTCGTCACGTCGCATCTGTAAGACTGTCATGTCACCACGAGAGAAATTAGGAAAATAAGATTAAATAAAATAGGAATTAAAGATCGCAGGATCTCTTGATTGCCTAGGGTCAAGTCCAATCGGGACTATAAATAATTAGGACTGTTTTCAGTTAATAAAGGCAATAAAGAATAGGGTTATCTTGCTCTCTGTCCTGACGCCGCCTCCCCCCTCATCTCGGCCTGGCGCACGCGCATCCGCCACGCCGGCGCCGTCAACCGCCACCGCCGTCGCCGTCAACCGCAGCCGCCGCCGCCTGTCGTCCCGTCCTCCACCTCCTTCGCTCACGCCCCGCCCTCCACATGTCACCGATAGTAAAACCCCTTATACCTGGTATCCAGAGTTCTAGGTGATCCTCGCCATGGCCGCCGATTCCACCAACGTTCCCGAGATGCTGCAAGTCTTCATCACCATCGTCAACAACAAGATTAACGGGATGCACATGGAGTTCATCGCCATCAACACTCAACTCAAGAACATCAAGTAGAGGATGATCCAATCCGTTGTAGTCACAAAGGCACAAATCTGATTAGACCATGAAGCTGCCATCAATGACCTCACCGCAGAAACCAAGAACATTATGATCGCTGCTGGAAGAGGTCACCTAGAGAGCAAGATCACAGAATCCAACTCTTCTGTTTCACTCGTGATGATCAAGGAGGTCGCCCACACCTTGTTTGTGCCATTAGAGTCGCCACATCCCTAAATTTACAGCAAGTCGAGGCACCCAAACCATCATCACTGTCAAATTCTACTATGTCTTCACCAAATACTGATCATACACCACGGCAGTTGGCAATCACCACACTGACACACCAACATATGGTGGAAAATTGGATCACAAACCGTGGGTGGCACGGATGTGCATTCTCTTCAACCTAGATAATATAGAACTAGCTAATCAGGTACCTTATGCTGCCTTTCACCTTATTGGCACAACACAGCTTTGGTTCTTGGACTATCACCACTAGTAGATTGGACAATATTCAAGGATGCTTTATTTATTGAATTTGGACATCTCATCAAACATCAGAAACTGAATGAATACGCACCGCCAAAATTTCAAGGGACATTAGAAGAATATATCAATGACTACTGGGATTACGTCACTCGCACCAACCTCGACAGTGTTCCTCATCAGGTTGACCTCTTGATTCTAGGACTTCCACATCGACTAAGGGAGTTACTGCATCCTTAATTCCCACAAAGACATGTAGACTGCAATTGATCTCGCACGATGACTTGATGTAGCAGTAATCGCCTATGTTCCACCACCTCCGGTCATCATTCTAAAGGATTCCAATGACCAACCGCACATCAAGAAGAAGGAATCTATGAACATCATAACACCAAACATCAAGATCCCTACTGGCTACACCACTCTATGTAACCTCAAGGAACGCAAGGAAAAAGCAAGCGCCCCAATTGCATCATCAACAAAGTCCATTCCTCCATCTACACCAGAACAAGCTCTACAGACTTCACCGACACAATCATCAAACTTCGAATGGCTAATGGAGATGAACACGAACTTCAAGTAATGTATGACACTATTACTGTAAATGCTGCAACAACTTCCTGGTCTATCAGAGAAGGTGTGGTGTACTACAATGACCGCCTCTACGTCCCAACAACCTCCCCACAGATTTAGGAAATTATGAACACCTGGGTATCACATCCCCTTATCTCATTGCAATTGGATTTCATAATGCATCAACGAATTCTCCTATCCAGGCTTTTCCATCAAGCATCCAATTAATGGACAAGTGGCCTCTACAACCTATAGCAGTGGCTGGCTACAACAATTTCCTTTTATGATAATGGACAACAGTTTCTAACTATGAAGAATGCGCAGATGCCTATTCACCGTGCTAGCAACCACCCACTGATCTCTCCAGCTTATGCAACGAAAGGAGACACAATACTGTTTGAAATTATGACACATCTTGATGTAGATCAAATTTATCAGACTCCTAACACGGTTTGTTGGCACTTTAGAGGAATCATGCATGCAGGCCAAGTACTATCTCTACCACGACCGCCTCGTACCATGAAAATGGTATACTTCACGGGAATGCTAGCAAGAACTGACATGATGGACGCAATCCAAAACTCACTTGAATGAACCAACGATAAGATATATGACTACATCATCTCGTGTTACTTCGGGTCATTCCACTATTCCTTCATCTTTGTCGACTACAACAGTGAGGATGATCAAAGAACTCATGTTCTAGGACATGTCATAATTTAGCTTATGGAGATTCCTTGGGCAACTAAGCGACCTACATCCAATGCTTCGTCATGGCGTCTATTTCAGCACATCAAGGGGAGTACTGTAACAAGTGCAATGATGGCCCAATCATAGGTCAGAATAAATGGACAAACTTTAGGCTAAAAGATCGGCGATCCAATCAACTTCGGGTTGAACTCTATAGTTTATGTTCAACAAATGCTGAACCTATTCTAATAGGTGGCAATTTCAACACTATAAGATTTGCCAATGAGAAAAATACTTTAGATGGAGTTCATAGTCATACACCCCTGTTTAAGTCTCGGATTAATTATTACGAACTCAAGTAGCTTGTTATGCATGGAGGTTTACACACATGGTCTAATAATCAAGATAATTCCACTTTGGCAAAGTTAGACAGAATTCTAGTATCTCAAGATTGGGAAGACATTTTCCCTCAAGTGTTGGTGAATAGGTTACCTAGAGAAGATTCAAATCACAACCCTTTATTGATTACCATGGTCAAAGCTAATACTTTGTCATTTATTGAATTTAAATTTGATCTCGGTTGGTTGAACAATCCTCACTTTTTAAACGGTGGGGGTTTAAATTTGCAAGGTCAAAGAAGTAGAGAGGATTTGGTCATCACCTTGTAGAGAGGATTTGGTCATCAACTTGTAGAGCAAAATCTGCTCTAGATTGTCTAAGCAGTTTTTTTAAACGGTGGGGGCTTAAATTTGCAAGGTGAACTTAGAAAACAGAGAAAGATTCACTCTAAGGAGTTGTCAGATCTAGAGAAAGTTGAGGAGGAATGGGGTCTCAATGCCAATCAAGAAGAAAGAATTGGTTGATGTGTGAAAACCTTAGGTGTTTGGAATTAGAGAAACAATATTGGTTTGAAGGAAATCATGAGAACTGGTTATTAAAAGGAGACAAGACACTACATTTTTTCATAAGTCTGCTAGTGGTAGAAAGAAGAAGAATACCACAGAGAGGCTAATTCATCGCGCGCGCGCTAAAGCCCATGCAGCAAACCATCTCGACACGTATGCGAGACAAACCTTTTCTTTTTTGGCAAAAAAATAAATCCCACAACTTTTCCCTTTTGGAAAGTTTTCTATTTATAGCAAAAAAATTATACATCTAACTTAGAACACATAACTTACGTGTGCTAACACATTGCAAAGTTAGAAATCCAACTTAGAACACATAACTTACATGATCTAACACATTTCAAAGTTAGAAATCTAATTGAGAACGCATAACTTACGTGATCCAACATGTTATAAAGTTAGAAATCTAACTTAGAAAACATAACTTACGTGATCTAACAAGTTACAAAATTAGAAATCTAACTTTGAACGTATAACTTACGTAACCTAACACATTTCAAAGTTATAAATCTAACTTAGAACGCATAACGTAGGTCATCTAACACGTTGCAAAGTTAGAAATATAACTTATACATCGAACTTATCAAATAATGTTACAGTATGGAAAAAAGTAAAAAGGATTCTTCGAAATATATCCAAGTGGGATCTAGTTTTATTCGTGTCATCGCGAAGAACATATCGGTGCAAACTAAATATTTTTCTTTTTTCGCTGACATCAGCCCTGACATCACAACCGTATGCAACTCCCGCCTGTTGGAATCGTTCGCCTAGAATCCTTCCGTGTGCATGCTCGTGAAAAGGGAATTTCGAGAATACCATCATTAGCTTAGAAAATGAGGGGTCACAATTGAGGGAGATGACAATCTGCTGCAACATGCTACTGACTTTATACTAAGTTGTTTGGCGCTGCTCATGTCTTTGATATTTAGATCAATTCTGGGGTTTGGGATAGTATGTGTAAGTTGTCGATGATGAAAATGATTTTGTTAGAAGTCCTTTCTCTGATGAAGAGATCTAGTTCGCTCTTTTTCAGATGAAAAAAAAGCTATTGGGCCTGATAAGATCACTATAGAGTTCTATCAGAAATGTTGGCATACTATTAGGATTGATGCTATTCAGTTTTTTGATGATTTTCAGAAGAACAAAGTGGAAATTAGCAGATTAAATTATGGCATCATTACATTGTTACAAAAAATCACGGAAGCCAGTAGTATTCAAAAGTTTCATCCCATTTGCTTTCTAAATTATCTATACAATCTTGTAATGAAAACACTAACTCTGAGAATGGAAAAGGTTACAAATATGTTGGTTCATAGCACTTAGACTGTTTTTATGAAAGGTAGGAATATAATGTCTGGCATTCTCTGTTTGCATGAGATTCTTCATGGAACAAAAAAGAGAAAATAAATTGGGGTCATCCTTAAGTTTGATTTCAAAAAAGTATATGACAAGGTGAATTGGGGATTGCTATTCACATGTTTAGAAAAAGGGGGTTTTTTCATACTTGGTGCAATTGGATTAGGCAAGTTGTTTCTGAGAGAACTGTTAGTGTCAAAGTCTATAATAAAGTTGGACCTTACATAAAGAGTTACAAAGGAGTAGGGCTGGAGCCAACTCGGCTCGACTTGGCTCGGCTCGTTCTAGCTCGTTAAGATAACGAGCTAGCTCGGCTTGGCTCGTTATCCAAACGAGCCGGGAAGGCTGTCTCGGCTCGGCTCGTTAAAAGCTCTAGCTGGCTCGTTAAGCTTGCGAGCTAGGTGTAAAAATACACAAAATATAATATTTGTATTTTTTTTCTAAAACTTGAGAATGGTAATAATACGAAAGTGACACATTAAATTGGAAAAAAATGGTACGTGCTAATATATTTATACAAGTATAATAATATATTATAGTATTAAATGGTACATCCATTAAAAACAAAACAATAAAGTCATAATAATCTTAGGTTTATATAGTCTAGACCTGTCATCAACCAATTATAAAGTTGAATTTATTAAATAATACAAAAACTAATATAGGTTATGATGCTTTTTTACCTAGACGTGTGGCTCATTGAGCTCATGAGCGGCTCGCGAGCTAGCTCGAGTTGGCTCGTTATAGCTAACGAGCTAAAATCCTAGCTCGGCTCAACTCGTTATCATATCGAGCCTCATTGAGTCAAGCCATGCCAACCACGAGCTGAGCGAGCTAACGAGCTAGAGTTTTTCGTCCAGCCTTACAAAGGAGTCAGACAGGGTGACGCTTTGCCACCCATCTTATTCAATCTAGTGGCTGATTGTTTGACTAAGCTAGGATGGTGCATACTGCATACTGTAGTGTGTTTGAAACATGACCTACATGATGCAATGCATTTGAAATTTTTGTTGTACTTATATGAAATGATGGCTGGACTTAAAATTAATTTCAATAAAAGTGAGGTGATAATGAAAAATGATGAAGGAAACATGGGTTAAACATATGCTGAAATTTTCAATTGTCAGATCACTCTTTTTCCTATTAAGTATCTGGGTGTCCTAGTCAGCCCCAGTAGAATGCATATTGTTGACTGGTTACCATTGGTGGATAAAAGTGCTAAAAAGTTGGATGTTTGGAAAGGAGGTAATATGTCTATTGCGGGAAGAAAAGTGGTTATTGGTGCTAAAAAAATTTATTGTTATGATTTATTTTTTTCTAGATACCTCCGAAGTGTTAGCACGGGCAATATAATAATTATATTCAAAAGGTAATTATATTCAAAAGGCACAATATTTATACAATAACTATTTATATATTACTATTTTAACTCTTTATAAAAGAGGTTCATACATACACCAACACGGCAACACCATTGCACAGATACAACAAGTATACAATCAATATGATCAGCGTTACTATACCGCACCACTAACATATATAACATTTGTATTGACCAGACCATTTTGAGCATAGTAGTAGAGACACGTACCATTACCACACATCATCGATCACTTTGTGCTTATTTATGCCGTGCTCAATTAAAGTCTAAAGACAGTACAAACAAGCATCGTATTATTAGGAATTGCCCGCCACCGCCTTCTCCCCAAACAGCAGATTGGCATATGACATGAAGTGGCAGATCGGCTCGCCGCCTGGCTGGGTGTGCAGTACCTTGAAGGCCGGGTGAGCAGGGTCCCAGTTGGAGGTGTCGAGGTGGCAGAGCGCTGCGAGGGTGACCGCCGGACCACCACCGTTGATGCTGTGAACCGAGACCAAATATGCCTTCGTTGGCAGCCCCGTCATGTGACAGTAGCAGACGGCATATGGGTATGGAATGATGTGGCAGGCCACGTGGCGGTTGCCATTCAGTGGGGTGACCGCCTGGATCACGTATGATTGTAGTGGCAAGCCGGTGCTATGGAGCGCCGAGGCGGCAGCCCACAGCGCCCCATTGTTTGTGCTGCCAAGCATGTGCATGGCGCTCTGCACGGTACCCTCCAGTGACGTGGTGCAGACCTTCTGCTCGGGGTCGACTGGTGATGCCTGGCACTGGCTCAGGGTGTCCCTCACCATCGCCGCCTCGGCTGAGCTCGGCGCGATGTGGAATGTCGCAAGCACAGTAGCCGTGTCACTGAATGGGACTCCCTCGGCAACGTCACGTGGAAGGATGGGAGGAACCAGTGCTGGAGGGAAAGAAAAAGCCATGGTGTTGCCCACGCGTACTTCTGTCTTGCTGAAGAAATAGATTATTGCATTTTCTGGACAGCGCCCCGGGCATCTGTAATTTCTATTACTATTATCATCCGCTGCACCCATGTCGGTCATAGAGTAGTGCTCCACAAGCGGCGAATGATCAATGCCTACATGACAGTATATGACACAACAAACTTAGTGGTATGGTAATATATTGAAACCTCAGCATCCGTACTAATTGTTGATAGCGAGATAGTTTTCAGGATTTAGGTGAATTTGGAGGCATAAATATATAGTTATTAAACATTTCAACATAAACAATACACAATTATGCATGCAAGCATACAGTCATATAGACTTCGTTTAAATAGCACTAAAATTTCTCCTCTACACAAGAAAGCCCAATTTTGCCATCCCAAAATGTTCATCTTAGCATATATATCCAAACTTTCATGGTTAATTAAGTTTATAATACCATAGTCTAAACCGTTTTTTAACCCACTGTTTAGCATTTAAACATGTGTAGATGATCATTTAGATGCGTTCAGGCAAACCGTGTCGCTCATGCATGTATATGCGTACTTAATCTGCATGATGGCACAACTTCTATGTTTACTTTAATTAGTTTTTTAGAAAAGATTCATATAAGTGGGTAGTGTAGATGATTCACGGTTATCTGAACATTTTCTTCTAATAGAAGATTTTGATACTTTATAGGCGAATTTGAAGGAATATGTTTGAGTTTCTTTATTAATGACAGAAGTGTTTATTTAGATGCAAATTTAAGAAGAACATAGATTACATATCATAGTAGCAGGTGGGCGATTCGATGTAAATTTAGGACTACCATACCATCATGTTCCGTAATAGCATATGTGGATATTTACTTTCCAGTAGTGCCCACGACAATAGCATTGCTTGATGAATCACGGAGGATATATCTAGAGGTGTCATGATTAGTGTAAGAAACCTTAACTTAACCTATATACCCAATATTAATTAAAGTGCTAAATTTCATATTTTTTGGTCGACCTCCCTTAACTATCCCAACAGTGGAGAGAGCTTCTTCTGTCCTAACTACACTCACACGTTCGTGTCTCGTATGTAACCTGAACTCAAGCCCCACATGCTCAGACAAGACATAATAACTCGCATCTAGAGATGATCGATATGGAGCCTAATTCCAAAACTTAATGGTCCATGCCCTTTGTGTCTCATATAGTCATATGTGACCTGAACTCATGACCAGTGCTCATATGAGTTAGAACAACTTGCGTTTAGGAATTATCCATACAACATCCGATTTCAAATACACATCAGGTCGCTCCCTCCATATCTGATATGTGACGCAAACTTATGGGATGTGCTCATACAAGCTGGAACAACTCAACTTTAGCAATGATACGCATCTAATTCTTATACATATTGAGTTTTGTTGCAACGCGTGGGCACGTTTGCTAGTTTTCGAATATTAAGGATAAATTTGCCTGCTTATATGAGTATATAGTTCTTTATCTAAAAAAAATATGAGTATATAGTTGTTTCTGAAGATTTGTTGACTAATAATGAGAAATAATTTCTCGTTGCCTGCTATATAACATTATTTTGGTGGCAAACTTGTTTTTGTGTCAACGTGGTAAGCTTGGTGTTTTAAAAAATAATTATGTAGCACCAAATCCATCTATATGGTATTAGTAATTGATTGAGGGCATCATATATAATCATTTTCCCCTTATTTTGTCCTAAAATCCTAAAAGTACTTATATTTATAGACAAATGGAGTAGTTAGTTTGTATGATAGTCAGGATTTCACACAAAGACGCGATTACTTGTTGGTAAAAGTATCACTACTACACACAGGCTTTTTAATTAGACCGTCTGTAGGTCTGTACTTATTGGTAAGAGTATTTATACATAAAGAGATGCCTGGAAACCACTTGTAGAGGTGGCTGCTTCAGCCGTCTCTAGCAACTTACCTATCTCTAGAAATCAACAATTTTTGGAGGCAGATGTCCAGTGTCATCTCTAGCAATCTCTAAATAAGATGGCCTGACACCTAGCCGTGCATCTAGAGATTGTTTTTTAGAATTTGTAAATCAGGTAAAAAAATAACAAAATACTTTTTTATCCTAGGAGAAGACTACCGCGACTGCCACAAAAGTCATATAGGTCACATACATGCTTATTCATGCGCATGCGGCCGTGCGTTGATACATTTCTATTATTTGTATTTGAGTACTAGTAGAAAACAACTTTGTAGTTGAGTACTATATACAACTTCGGTTTAGGTCATTTATCCATCATAGCTCATTTGAAAAATTCAGACAGATGTTTCGTGCACTAAAAGAATGCAAATGAAAAAGTCATCAACTAAAAAGTTTTAGATCTTTTTGACTAATAGATATCTCATATAAATGTTTTCTTCGTCTGACTTGATTTAGAAAGGTTATAAATTTTACTGTGTTCTATCTATTTTAGAGATGGACCGAATTGCATTGCCAAGCGTCTCTAGAAATATCTCCACTTCTAGTGGTTGTTTGGTTTGCCAAGAGCCTTTAAAAAAGAGGCTTTTTTAGAGGAGGTTGGAAAACCCAGCCACCCCAATTTATAGAGACAAACCGACTCAAAAAACTATTATTAAAGATGGATTTTGGTAGAGCTGACTATTATTAAATCAGAGGCACCTCTAAATATGGTTTATGTAGTAGTTTATAATAATTGTTTTTTTTGGCTCCATTCTGTCAAAAACTAAACATAGCTAGTTTTATGGGAAGCCTGAATTTTATCCAGCGGTTTCATTTTTACAATGGCACTGAACATTTAAAATTAAGTTGTAGGATAGCTAGATTTGTCGCAAAAGTAGAGTAAAAACGTATTAATTTTCTATGGTAGTACAACACTATAACTTAACAATAAGTTGTAGTGTTAAGTTGACTACCAAACGTAAATTGGCAACTTAACAATAAGAGAGTCCTGTCTACAATTTATAGTTGTGTACTATAGTGGAGTAGAAATTAACAATATACGTAACTAACAATATACAGTAATTTATAGACACAACTATAAATTGTACAACACTACAACACTACATTTTTACAAAGTCTTTCCTTTTGTCTTATGTATCTTCTTATTTAGATACAAATCAAGCATGAGAGTTGTATTGGTAAAGAAGAAGACCAAGAGTGAGTTTCATATATATCATGTCCTTGCTTCGTGATTGGATATAAGAACATTATTTTTCAAATTTTTATCACAGGTCCTGTTTAGTTCACTACCAAACGGATCTGTCGCATATTTGCTAGACTTTTTGTGCATCTGTTTGGTTACAAACAAAACAGATTTTCAAGCTTAATTTGACCCCATATGTTATAGATTTCAAAACCATGTTGAAGTAAGCGTAAAATATGTATGGAAGGTAATGTTTCGCCAAAGTTTAGACAAACCTTTCTGGACGAGGTCGGCGATGCCCTCCGGCATGGGTGTACCTGGGAGGACGGCCTCCCAAAAACGCACAGCGGGTGCAGCGTCGGCAGCGCCCGGGTGGCCAACCACCCCGATGGCGCCGACTGCAACCACAATAAGGTGGATTGTGAATGGATACATCTCTAGAGAGAATGTATTAGATGTGGGCAAGTAATGGAGATCGCCCTTGGTTGGCTTGGATTGTGGAAGCCCGTCCACAATGCATATACATAGCTCTATGCTGTCCCTCTGAGCAAGAAGCCCCAAGGGACTGAGACATGCATAGTATTCAATTCTATGCTAGCCTAGTAAAATATTGCAACCGTTTGAGAATTCCATGTATGCTGGCTTAGGAAAATTTATAACTCTCAAATCAATTCTAGTCTAGGGTAGAAAAATATTGCAACCGGTTGTCACGTTGTAGGACACAAACAAATGACGACATTACAAAGGGCCAAATAAGATATGCTGCTTTACATAGATTATTATTCATTACAATGTGCCCATCTATATGTTAATTAGAGAGGTTGTTATCTTCTAAAATCATTTTGTTATAGCGTAGAGTGAAATAAATTGATATTAGTTTTGCTATGCAGATTCGACGTCAACACTATGGTTTATAGTTGTATAGTGGAGTAGAAATTAACAATACGTAATATAACATAGCTACGTTTTTCTTATGTCATATATATATTATCGGTGTCCTTGCTTCTCAACATCTAAACACACACATAGATCACTTGTACTACCTTTTTGGATGATGTCGGCGATGACCTCCGGCACAGGTGTACCCGGGAGGGCCTTCTCCCAAAAAGGCACCAAAGGTGTAACGCCTGCAGGAGCAGCGCCGGGGTGGCCAAGCACATGCACCCCGGTGGTGCCGACTACAACCACAATAAGGTGGATTGCCAATGGATGCATCTTTAGAGCTAACATGTATTTGATGTGAACAAAGTAATATAATGGAGATGGACCTTGGTTGGTTTGGACTTTGGAAGCCCGGCCACCATATATATAGCTCTCAGCTGTGCCTCTGCCCTCTGAGCAAGTAGCCCCACAGGCTGAGGCATGCATTGTATTCAATGTGTGATGTGTGTCATTCAGTCTCACCCCCTGGCACCAAGATAAGGGTGGACAGGACTCTCTACAGAAGATGGTGACAAGTCTTGAAAAGTTTTGACCGGCACGCTTTCTATCTGTATAGTTTGTTTTCAACTGATTACTACACAAATGATTTTGCGAGGATAGCTGTGATTACAGTAGGTTCTGTTACTGTCTACATACTGTGAGGGTTTTTTTTTTTTTTTTTGAGTTCTTGATTCTTGATTTTTGCTAGTTTAAAGTTCTGATGCAGTGGTTACCTGCAGGAAACAAAAATTATCAAAACATTTGGTAGCATTAGTAATTTTTTTGAAAAAAAAAACTGAACTAGCAAAAGGCAATAAGATGCTGGAAGAGACACTTCAGAAGGCCAACTAAACCTCTAGCCTATTAGAAGAAATCCATCCATGCTTGACGAAGATAACACAGTTGTTTTCAGAAGATGGCAAGCTCAGTTCATGGTAGCTCAAACGCTTTCTTTCTGTAATTGGCACCAAAAGTTGAATTTTATATGTTACATTCGTATAAGAATCTATTATTTTTTATATAAAAAAATTCTATCATTCCTACTTAGCCAAATAGACCCATAAATAGCAGCTCCCACCCAAACTTAGAAGCTTGTTGTTTTTTCTATCCCTTGCAACCAGTTCCAAAATAAATGAGCTACACTATGTGTGGTGGTCTTAAACCAAAAGCAATATAAATAGTTCTCTAAATAAAACGTGTTTACATGACAATCGAATAGCAAGCGTTGGATAGTTTCATTGTTGTTAAAAAAACAACAACGCTCACTCCCTATTCCAATATACTTGGCTATAAGACATAAGACTAATAGGCCAGCAATAAGCATCACCCACTCTAAACAACCATCTCTCTCCTTGCTTCTCACCTCCCATCTCGTCTTGCTTGCCAAGTTGTTCGGCGTTAATTAGCGCAAGTTGTTGTACTACTTTCTCTTGGTGTGTTCTCATCAGATAAGGGCAGTCCCAATGCAAGGCTCTATCGTAAAGTCTAAAACTATTTATTATCGTCATATTTATTGTATTTTGCTGATGTGGCAGCATATTTACCTCGAATATTGTGAACTTGGAGTCTAAATAAGACTTGGAGTCTTGATTTTTCTGCCTCTCTCTTCAATAAATATACCGCCACATCAGCAAAACATAATAAATAGGAGAATAATAAATACTCTTAAACTCTATGGTAGAGTCTGCACTGTGAATGCCCTAATATCAACATAATAAATAGGAGAATAATAAATACTCTTGAACTCTATGGTAGAGTCTGCACTGTGAATGCCCTAATATCAACATCGTGCAGTGCAAGAGGGCAACCATAAGGCCAGTCTTAATGGAACTATAAGGCCGGTCTCAATAAGGTTTCACGGCTCAGTTTCCAACGTACTTATTATTTGGAGTGCAGGTGAGTTTTATCCCCATAAAACTATCTTTACTTTCATGAAACTCTTATTATCTCTCTCTTCATCAATACAGTGTTATGCCATCAATGCTTTGCTACTAAAGTGCCCAAATGCATGTCCTTTGTTGTATTGTGTAGTCTAGTACGCAAGTCTCAATAACACGACTCAAGAGAAGAGGATTGTTCTCGGTCATTGCGGCCACGTAGCAATCATATAGCAACAGATCATCAGCCAACAACAATTATTTTTATTGGAGCCGATCGAGCACAGCGATGCATCACTGTCTGCTGCACAGTGAACCCAGTGGATAAGCGTCCACAATTAATGCGAAGAGAAAATATGGAGGGAGAAGATGAAGTGCCAAGTACTACGTCGACGTATGCACGACGATGCGTCTGTGTTTCCGCAGATTGCCTTTCTAACTGCTAGTACAGTCAGCAGAATTTCACATTAGACAACAACGAGGAGTTTGAAGCTTAATTTATCCTTTTGCGTGCTCACAATTTTATTTCCCATATTACTATTACTGTAGTTCCCTTTTGCCAACTGATGTCGTGCTAGCCAGGCAGAGGCTAAACTGGAATGTATTTCCCCATCTACGTCCCCTATCTGATTATTCATTCAACGGTAGGGAGTGTCACCGTGTCTATTTTGTTTTATCACCGCTACTGGAGACGGCTTCTTTGTCGAGTGTCCGGGTCGTCTTTGCTGAGTGCTCTCTGTCCGGCACTCGGCGAAACCTTGAAACTCAGCAAAAAGGCACTTTTCCGAGTGTTAGACGCTCGACAAACATGTGGTTTGTCTAGTGTCAGGAACTCAGCAAAGTAAGGCACTCGGAAAATCCCAGGATTGTGGAGTGCACTCGGCAAGGGCCGCAACCGTTAACGACCAGCAGTTGCCATTAACCCTTTGCCGAGTGTCACCTCTAGACACTCGGCAAAGAGCACGATTCCAGTAGTGCATTGTCTCACCATCAAGTCATTATACAGGAGATTGTTTTTAAGAATAGATGAAAATTGAACAAACCAACCATTTCCTCCACAATCCAACGAGTCTTTCGACATATGCCATTATAAAAGTTCGTAGTTCCATCAAAGCTACTAAAATGTTGGAGCGGTCACTATGCCATTGCTCGAAACTTATTCGCCGTATACGCCATTTTCGTCAGATTCAGTAGTAACGGTGTCAAATGGCACTGCAAAAAGTCTAAAATACCCTTAGTTTTGTCATATATTTTTTATTTTTCTCTCTTTATCATTCCACATCAGAGCTTCTTCCACCCGCCATGGCATGGCATAGCAGGCCCGACTCCTCTGGAGACTCGCAGCACGGCTGCCCCGCGCCTCCTCTGCCAGCCCGGATAAGTGCCGCCGCTGCCCTGGGCTTCCTTCATGCGGCGCCCCGCAGGCCGCAGCGCATGCAACTGAGCGACCAGCCATGGCAGAGCAAGATCCAAAGCACAGCATCCACGCTGTCTTGAAAAGTTTCGACAGGCGTGCTTTCTATATAGTTTGTTTTCAATTGATTACTACACAAATGATTTCTACAATAGCTTCTAATACTATTGACATACCGTGAGGATTTTCTCAGTTCTTGATTATTGATTTTTGCTTGTTTTAAGTTTTGACTCCCACAACTGGAAACATGCGCTTTCCCAGTGTAATTACACTCGGCAAAGAGCCGATTCCACACGGCAAAGGCTAAGCCGAGTGTGGCACTGGGCAAAGGGCCGTCGTTGATTTTTTCCATAGTAAATGCCCTCTGCCGAGTGCCTTTTATCGGGGCCAGCCCGGACAATTTGTCGAGTGACGGCGCCAAGGATTTATGAAGTTTGATTGTTGTTACCAAAAATAACAACGCTCACTCCCTATTCAAATATACAGGGGCTATAAGACTAATAGGCCAGCAATACACATCACGCACTCTAAACAACCATCTCTCTCGTTGCTTCTCACCTCCCATCTCGTCTTGCTTGCCGAGTTGTTCGGCGCTAGCACAAGTTGTTGTACTTGCTCTTGGTTTGTTCTCATCAGATAATATGAACACCTATGCAATGCAAGACGCCAACCATAAGGCCAGTCTCAATATAGAACTATAAGGCCGGTCTCATGGGGTTTCATGGGTCAGTTTTCAATATACTTATATTTTGTAAATAGTGTAGGTAAGTTTCATGAAACTATCTTTACTTCTATAAAACTCTTATTAGCTCTCTCTTCACCAATACAGTGCCATGTCACCATATTTTTGCGCATGAAACTTCATAATCCCATTGAGTCTAGCCTAAGAAATGCTTCGCTACTGAAGCGTCCAAATGCATGTCCTTAGTATTGTGTAGTCTACTACGCGCAAGTCTCGAGAACACGACTCAAGAGAAGTGGATTGTTCTTGGTTAGCACCGCCACGTAGCGATCATATAGCAACAGATCATCAGCCAACCACAATTATTGTTATTAGAGCCGATCGAGCACATGGATCCATCACTCTCTGCTACCCGGTGAATCTAGCGGATAAAGCGTCCACAATTTATGTGCAGAGAAAATATGGAGGGAAAATGAAGTGCCAAGTACTACATCGACGTATGCACGACGATGCGTCTGTGTTTCGGCAGTGTGCAGTTAGCAGAATTTTACATTAGACAACAACAAAGGGTTCCGGCGCCAGGGCTGGGCCGGATATTTGGACAAGGAAGCGGGGGCTGGAGACAGCAGTAACGCGACGGCATCTGGGCAAAGGAACTGCCACGGAACAACTACCATGGCCGTGGTCCTGATCGTGCCGGGTTGTGTTGTGCCGTTAGGGATGGCAAGTTATAGGCAAAAGCCTTTATTGGGCGATGGTGGAGGTGCCCTAGGGCGTCGTTCTCTCCGTTGGGGGCGTCATCTTGGAGCTTCATTCCTACTGCACAGGGTTCTCTGGGTGAAAACCCTGTCCGGAATCTAGCTGAGCGATGGTGGTGCCACCAGCGTCGTCCCCTCCTTTGAGGCATCGTCTTTTGAGACCCAACTCAGCTTTGGCATCACCGGTGACTATGGATCATGGGAGACTACATTCGGTGGCGGTGCAAGGCGGCACTGCGTGGCTAGCGTCGTGGCGAGAAAGGTGGAGGCCTAATTGAGGATTCAAGTTTGTGGTGTTAATAATGGAGGTGGTCAGGAGGAATACATTGGCATGGCAATCCGAGAGCCTCGCGTCTATTGGTAGGACCATGAATTAGAGAAGGCTAGCGTGGGAGCCACCCACGAAATTGGTAAGGAAGCCGGCGTGGGAGGGCCGACAGTTTGGAGTTACCGAGATGACCTGCGTGATATGTCGATTGTGGCGCCTGTTTTCAGCGCGATGAGGTGTTTTGACTGGCCGCTAGCTGGAGGACGTGTGTGGCACTTTAATCTTTGATAAGGCAACTTGGTTCGTAAAATTCTAGTGTGCGTGCCTTGTGTTTGAGTTTGGTGCGTTTGAGTTTTGTGATGTAATAAGAAATAGCCATATGAATCAGTCGATGCAGAGGCGGGATATTAATATATTCCTTTTTCTAAAAATAATCCTTTTGTGCGCTTACAATTTTATTTCCCATATTACTATTACTGTAGTTCCCTTTTTTCCTACCAATGTCGTGCTAGCTAGACAAAGGCTAATAACTTTCTCTTCAATTAATAAATGAAAATGTCTTGCTTGCACAACAACTGGAATGTATTATTTCCCCATCTAACGTCCCTTGTCCAATTATTCATTCAACAACAGGGAGTGTGTAACAACTACAACGATGACCCAATCATAAGCCAGAAGAAATGGGCCAATTTCGAGCTAAAAGATCAGCGATCCAATCGACTAAATGGGCCGCAATGAGAAACCCTAGAGGAGAGAAGGGAGAGGCGCGCCCGCACCACCATCACCGCGAGACAAATTAAGAATATAAGATTAAATAAAATAAGAATTAAGGATCCGCAGGATCCCTTGATTGCTTAGGTCAAGTCCAATTGGACTATAAATAATTAGGGACTGTAATTAGTTAAAGGCAATAAAGAATAGGGTTACCCTATCCAACTCTCTCCCCTGCCGCCCCCCCTCCTCTCGACCTCGCGCGCGTAGCCGCCGCGCCGCCGCTGTCAACCACCGCCACTACTTCCCGTCGCCCCGGCCTCCGCCTCCTCCGCTCACGTCGCGCCCTCCACGTGTCACCGATCATCGGATCCCTCATACCTGGTATCTGGAGTTCCAGGTGATCCTCGCCATGGCCATCGATTCCACCAACGTCGTCGAGATGCTGCAAGTCTTCATCATCACCAGCAACAACAAGATTGATGGGATGCACAAGGAGTTCGTCGCCATCAACACTCGCCTCAAGAAGATCGAAGAGAGGACGATCCAATCTGCGGTTGGCACGAAGGTACAAATCTGATTAGACCTCAAAGCTGCCGTCAATGACCTCACCGCAGAAACCAAGAACATTATGATCGCCACTGGTAAAGCTCATCTAGAGAGTAAGGTCATAGAACCCAACTCATATGATTGGTCGCCCACACCTTATTTGTGTCATTAGAGTCGCCAGCAACCCTCAATTTACAGCAAGTCGAGGCGCCCAACCGTCATCGCCGTCAAATTCTACTATGTCTTCACCAAATACTGATCATACACCATGACAGATGGCAATCACCACACAGATCATCACACCAACATATGATGGAAAATTGAATCCCAGACCGTGGGTGGCATGGATGTGCATTCTCTTCAACCTTGATAATATAGAACCATCTAATGAGGTACCTTATGCTGGCTTTCACCTTACTGGCATAGCACAACTTTGGTTCTTGGACTATCACAGGGGGACACCACCAGCAGATTGGAAAATATTCATGAATGCTTTACTTACTGAATTTGGACACCTCAAACATCAGCAACTAAATGAATACGCACCCCTGGAATTTCAAAGGACATTAGAAGAGTATATCAATGACTACTGAGATTATCTCGCTCGCGTCAACCTCGACAGTGTTCTTCATCAGGTCAGCCTCTTCATTCTAGGACTTCCACCTCGACTAAGGGAATTAGTGCAACCTCAATTCCCACGAGACATGGAGATTGCAATTGATCTCGCACGACGAATCGATGTAGCAACAATCGCCTATGTTCCCCTACCTCCGGTCATCATTCTAAAGGATTCCAATGACCAACTGCACATCAAGAAGGAGTAATCTATGAACATCATAACACCAAACATTTAGATTCCTACAGGCTACACCACTCTATGTAACCTCAAGGAATGCAAGAAAAAAGCAAGTGCCTCAACTGCATCATCAACGAAGTCTTCTCCTCCATCTAAACTAGAACCAGACTCTCTAGTAGACTTCACCAACACAATTACCAAACTTCAAATGGCTAATGGAGACAAACACGAACTTCAAGTAATCTATGACACTATTACTGTAAATGCTGCAACAACTTTCTGGTCTATCAGAGAAGGTGTACTATACTACAATGACCGTCTCTACGTCCTAGCGACCTCCCCACTGATTTAGGTGGGTATGACATCCCCTCATCTCATTGCAATTGGATTTCATACTGCATCAGTGAACTCTCCTATCCATGCTTTTCCATCAAGCATCCTATTACTTGACATGTGGCCTCTACAACCTGTACCAGTGGCTACAGTAATGTTCTTTGATGATAATGGACAACAGTTTTTGACTATGAAGAATGTGCACATGCCAATTCACCGTGCCAGCAACCACCCACGGATCTCTCCAGCCTATGCAACTAAACAAGACACAATGTTTGGAATCATGACACATCTTGTTGAATCTCAAATTTATCAGACTCCTAACATGGTTTGTCGGCACTTTAGAGGAATCATGCATGCATGCCAAGTACTATCTCTACCACGACCGCTTCGTATTATGAAATTGGTATACTTCACAGGAATGCTAGCAAGAACCAACATGATGGACCACCTCGGGTTACTTCGGATCATTCCACTATTCCTTTATCTTTGCCGACCACAACAGTGTGGATGATCAAGGAACTCATGCTCTCGGACACGTCATAATTTAGCTTATATAGATTCCTTGGGGAACTAAGTGACCTACATCCAATGCTTCATCATGGCGTCTATTTCAGCACGTGGACGTGCTGAGTGGAAAAGAGGCGAGTACTATAACAAGTACAAAGATGGCCCAACCACAAGTTAGAATAAATGGGCCAACTTTGGGCAAAAAGATTAGCGATTCAATCAACTAAACATGCCGCAATGAGAAACCCTAGAGGAGAGAAGGGAGAGGCACGCCCACACCGCCGTCATCTTCATCGTTGCCGTCACGTCATATCTGCAATACTGCCACGTCACCGTAAGACAAATTAGGAAAATAAGATTAAATAAAATAGGAATTAAAGATCCGCAGGATCTCTTGATTGCATTGGGGTCAAGTCCAACTGGGACTATATAAATAATTAGGGACTGCAACAATTAAAGGCAATAAAGAATAGGGTTTACCATATCATGCTCTCTCTCTCTCCTACACCCGCTTCCCCCCTCGCCCTGGCCTCGCGCGCACAGCCTCCTCCGCTCACGCCCTGCCCTCCACGTGTTACCGATCGTCGGACCCCTTATAGAGTGTAATTGTCTTTTTTGTTTTATCACCAGTACTAGAGGCAGCTTCTTTGATGAGTGTCTGGGTCTTTGTCGAGTGCTCTCTGTCGGGCACTCGGCAAAGAGTCGGTTTGTCGAGGCACTCGGCGTACCCTCGAAACTCAGCAAAAAGGCACTTTGCCGAGTGTCAGACACTCGGCAAACATGTGGTTTGTCGAGTGTCAGGAACTCGGCAAAGTAAGGCACTCGGAAAATACAGGATTGTGAAGTGCTCTAGGCAAGGGCCGCGGCCGTTAACGACTAGCAGCCGCCGTTAACCCTTTGCTGAGTGTCACCTCTGGACACTCGGCAAACATGGTATATGACCTTTGCCAAGGGCATATCGGGCTTGCAGAGGCAAAGAGCTCAATTCCAGGAGTGCACTGTCTCACCATCAAGTCATTATACTAGAGATTTTCTTTAAGAAAAAGCTGAGAATTGAACAAACCAGCCATTTCCACCACAATCCAACACAGTGCCACGTCATTAGATGAAGTAAAGAAGCCGCTGCCAACCAACTGGGCATCTGATATTTATATTATTCCTCTTATTTTACCGTTTTATTTGCTATCAGATAGGTAGTGACATCTGCGTTAGATTTACTTCTTCAAAATTACGACTCATTCAATTCCTCCCTCTCGATCCCCTTGGAATTAAATGGATGTACCCAAGCTAATACTCATTGTGTTCCTCAATGGACACACAGAAAATGTAAACGTAAGTCAATGGTCACACAAAATAAAATATGTTTACATTCTCTATCTTCTTTATTATATATATGGAGACCACTAATGTATATATATATATGCAATAAAATGTAAAATTCCACATCGAATACAATTTCCTTATACAGGACAAACCAAATATCTATACCAAATAATAAAGAGGTAAAATTTCCGCTGTGTTTTTTCATCCATCTCCGATTTCTATTCGGATTATATTAAAATATAAGCTTTATGCACACAAGCCAATATCTCGTATATATGCGTGCCTTTCCAAAACCAAGTCAGCTTACGTAAGTTGTCTTTCCATCTGGTATATATGCGTCATGCGTGCCTTTCCAAAACCAAGGCAGTGTAGTTTAGAGTCCGAATCAACCACTGCCTTGCATGCATATACATATATGTGCCAATAATTATTTGAACCGTGCCTTCCGTATGTTACGTGGCCAAAATACTTCTTGAGCATTGCACAGACAGAATTACCTTGGCTAAGATGTCTTGCTTGTTCCAAGTGACTCGGCTAATCAAAATATTTGTGCAAATTTGAGTGTCAATAACAGGATCTCAGTGCAGGGCAGCATCAGATGGTCTTGCCGACTGGATTAATAGCTTGAAGAGGTCAGTGTTCGTGGGTGACAAAGATGCGGCCGATCCCGCTTGCGTGAGTTCACCCTGCCATCCACCTAAATTTGGCCAAGCTCGGCCATTGTACTCGATGGCCATGGTGGAGCTGGTTTGTCACGGACGAGTAGATAACGTTAGTGTCATCTGGATGCGCTGGCCACACTAGTGTCGAGCCCACCGTTCCCGCTGCTATTCACGGCGACATGGATGCAAGGTCATCCTGGCCCTCACTACCGGATCCAGAGGCTTTGCCGATGGCTTGATGCCATCGGCAAAGCCCGGAACCCTGTCGGCAATAAGTTTGCCGATGGCAAAGTGGCGTTGCCATCGGCAAACTCCCATCGGCAACTCCTCCATCGGAAAAAATATTTTTGCCGATGGCAACTGAACATGCCATCGGCAAACTTTTCGCCGATGGCCGCGACTCCCATCGGCGACCAAGCCACGTCAGCCGCCCAGCCGTCAGGCTGACGGCGGGTTTGCCGATGGCTGACGCCACGTGGCCATCGGCAAACACGTTTCTTTTCCGATGGCCACGGCCGTCGGCTTAAGCTTTTATTTTCTTTTGAAAATGATTTCCAGGAATTATTTTGCCGATGGCGATGGCCATCGGCAAACATATGGTCAATTTGCCGATGGCCTCGCCATCGGCAAACCCGGGGGCTTCGCTGGGAATTTTTCCCAGGTTTGCCAATGGCTGGCCATCGGCAAACCTGAGAATTTTTTTCCTTTTTTTCTGTTTTCTTCTATTTCCACCACATTTAATCACAAGCAATAATATCATAAGCAACATAAACAACATTCATCACATATATTAGCAATAATACACCATTTCAACCATAATATAGCATGAATTCCGTATAGCATGTCCGAAATCATCCATACAAGTCGAAATGGCTCCATACAAATCCCAATTCATGCATACAAGTCCAAATTCATCCATACAAGGCCAACATCGGCAAAACATGTCCTACGTGGCACAACAAGGTCCAAAAGCAGGAAGAGAAGGTACCTAGCTCATGGCGCCGTCCCCTTGGGTCCCCGAGCCCCCAGCACCATCCTCCCACGCAGGCCAACTCGGCTGCGGGGCTGCACCGTACTGCGTGTGGCCGAGCTGCTGCTGCTGAGGGAACTGAGACGGCCCGGGCTGCCCCTGCGGCAGCCACGAGTACCCCGGCTGCGTGGGGAACTGAGATGGCCTGGGCTGCCCCTGCGGCGGCCACGAGTACCCCTGCGTCGGTGGAGGACCCCAGACGAACGGCTGCGTGGGGAGCCTCTGGTAAGGACTCCAGCCGTGCTGTGGAGAAGGACCGTGTGGAGAAGCACCCGCTGGAGGGCTAGCACCTGGAGTTGGGTTCGAACCCGCCGACTGTGTCTGCACAAAGACCAAGTGATGGAATTAGTACCTGCAGACTGGCATCACAAGCTAAAGCAATAGGCAATGTAGGGACTCACCGGACGAGGTACAAGAAAAGGCAGTGGAGGTACTGGTGGTGGAGCGAAGACAGAGGCTGGAGGCTCACTCATTCCCTGGGCACGCATGTGTAGGGACATCTGCGACATCGCCTGCTGGTAGTGCTGCGCAACTGCGGCCGCATGCTCCTGATAGGCAATCGCCATTTGCTTCTGGTTGGCTAGCACCTCCTGGACCGTGGATTGCAATATTACACCAGCATGGTTGATTGTATTTGAAGGCAAGGTACATTATTTGTGCAATATTACCTGAAGACCCGCGATCTCCTGCGCACTGCTCGGCTGCCGAGGCGCTATGGGGACCCGCTGTGCGCCCCTTCGCCGGTCTTCTTTGCGGATCTCGGTCAGCATCGGGACAGAGGATGGCTCAATGGCGCTGTGGGCCATATAGAACTGGCCGTGCTGCTTCCCTCCTCCCACCCTCATCACGAGCTCAGGGTCCAGGGGCGCGGTGGTGACGTCGTAGTCGTCGCCATGGGCCTCTCGAGCTGCGGCGGCGTACTTGGTGAGCTTCTCGTACACGACCGGGCTGGTGTACTTCTCGGGCCCGTCCGAAGAGCTGTACATGGTGGAGGCCGCTTTCACTGGGCCCTCACCCCATGTACTCGTTGATGGGCTGCCCGTCGTGGTGCTCCCTCTGCAAGGAAAACAGAAAACATGGTTACAAGTAGAGATATAAGAAATCCAGCGCTATAAGAAATGGTTAAACACAAGCATACCCATGTTTCCATGAACTCTGGGAGGTTCTGGCTCCCCTGGTGGTGTGAGACCCCGGACCTCGCCATCTCTTCCAAGCGTTTCACCAATGTCCAGGAGTGTTGCCCAAAGTGCCTCGGCGATATTCTTTTCTATGTGCATTACATCGATGTTGTGTGGAAGAAGAAGGTGCTTGTAGTAGGGGAGCCTAGTCAAGCCCGATATATGAGTCCACATGTGGTCGGTACCATATCCTTTGAAACCACCATTCACGTCATCAATTTCGAGAGCCTCTATCTGTGCAAGGATGTCAGCTGGGCTCTTTTCCTTAGGGATGAGGCCGGTGACTTGAACACCTTTCGTGAAGTGCTTTTTATCTCGTCTCAGTGGATGGTCCTCCTTTAGGAATTGACGATGTTTGTCAAAAGAAGAATACTTGCCACCCTTGGCCGCCGTGTGAACATCACATCTGCCTTGCATGTTGGGCAAGGGAACTTCCCGTGAACACACCACGCACGAACAAGCCATACGCCAGAAGTCATGCATTGAGTACCGGTACCACACATGCATCGCGAAGTTCGTCTTCATAGCTCGGTCATACGTCGCACCCCCTCATCCCAAGCTTTCGCAATTCATCCCACACCGGCTGCATGAACACACCCATTTTGTTGCCGGGTGTCCAGGTATTATCAGCGTCAAGAACACGTTCTTGGGGTCGAACATGATGCCGGGGGGAAGATTGAGGGGGATCACAAACACGGGCCAACAAGTGTACGGGGCCGCCATCATTCCAAACGGGTTGAACCCATCTGTTGCCAGCGCTACACGTACATTTCGAGCCTCCTGGGCCTTGCCAGGATTTCATGGCATCGAAGTGCTTCCATGCATCACCATCCGCCGAGTGCTGCATCTTGTCACTGTATCTTTTGCCATTCTTGTGCCACGTCATTTGTTTCGCGGACTCTAGTGTCATGTACTGCCGTTGCAGCCTCGGTAGTATGGATCTTAGACTATTTCTTAATGCCATCACTGCCTTCTACCTCCACGTACCTAGAGGCTTTACACTCCGGACAGTGTGTTGCTGCCTCGTGGTCTCCCCAGAACAGGGCACACCCGTTCTTACAAGCTTGGATCGGGTGATAAGGCATCTTGAATGCACGAAGGAGCTTCTGTGACTCGGTCGTGTTTTTCGGCAGGCAGTGCACCTCCGGAAGCAGCCCACCAACAGTTGCCAACATGAGATCAAAACCTTCTCGACTGATGCCCAGTGACGACTTCAACCCTATTAGGCGTGAAATGCCATCCAGTTTAGAAATGCGGGTCTTCTCGTGAAGGGGCTCCTTTGCCGCCTCCATCATGTCGTAGTACACCTTTGCGGTCGCCTCTAGATCTTCTTCCTCCACCTCTATTCCTTGAATGGCTACAACGTCTTCTAGCAAGTCTGCCATTCCGGCATCTGCATCAAACCCCTCGAGGTCCGGTCTCACCACCGCCTCCGTAACCCGTTGGGGTTCCCCATGGAGGATCCAGCGGGTATAGTTTGGAACATATCCGTTCGCCCAAATATCATTCCTCATCTGTCGTTGCTCTTTCCTTGTCTGGTTCTTGCACTTGCTACAGGGACAAAACACTCGAATCGCCCATTTAGAAGCTGGGCCAAATGCCTTCTCCAGGAAGTCCCCGGTCCCTTTAACCCATTCATTGGTCTTGTCTTTGAATCCCGTGTACATCCACTCACGGTCAGCCATCCTCTATCATGCGCCAATGTAAGCAAGTAATAGGACCAACATCTGCATCTACAAGGCATTCCTACCATCTACTAGGTGAAGGATAGGTCCTAATCCCACCCTAGGATGCGTAAATGAGGTTAGCTTCCATGCTCCGCTCCCGTCCGAGACGAAATTTCGGCAACACCTCCCCGCTGTTCTCCCGATACACGTCCCGACAGGGAGAGTGCGTATCCGGAGAACAACGGGGAGGGGCTGACGAAACTCTAACTCAGACGGGAGCGGAACATGGAAGCTAACCCATCTACGCATCCTCGGGCTATCCAAAAAACGTGGACAATCCGAAAGAGAAACCATCGCAGATATGCACTGATCCGCATACCAACGACCGCGAATCCCTTTCGGACGGGAGACGCCTAACTCGGTTACGCAATTTACTTACAACAACTATAAGGAATAGATGTGAATTATACCTAGGGTGGCGGCGCAGAGGCGGGTAGGTGCACGAACACGGTCAAGGTCCCCTCCGACAAGTCCTGCTCTGCAAAGCAATAAAGACTTCACTATTAGTGGAAAATTTCGGCAGAACCTCCCCTGTACGGGGAGGTTCCCAAAACCTGCAAGAAAACCATCGGCTCGAAGGCCGGCGTCCACATTTGGGGCACGATGGCCCACACATCAACAAACCCGGCACGAAGGCCGTCAACACAGATACGGCACGATGGCCGACAACCCTAGAGCTTTACCTTCTCCTCCGGCGACGTGCGTGGACGGACGACGTGGATGAACGGCATCAACGACGTGGATGGAAGGTGGACGAATGAAGCAGACCTTACCCTCCTCCTCCTCCTCCTCTCTTCCCCTTCTTCTTCTTCCTCCTTTCTCCTTCTTCTCCTCCTCCTCCTCCTCTCTTCTCCTTCCTCTCCTCCTCCTTCTTCCTCCTCCCTTCTCCTTCCTCTCCTCCTCCTTCTTCCTCCTCCCCTTCTCTTCTTCCTGCCCTACTTCTTCCTCCTCCTCCTTCTCCCCTTCCCTTCTTCTTTTCTTCCCTTCTCCTCCTCCCCTGCTGCTATGGCCGAGCAGGGGCCGAGCAGGAGCCGGCGGCGCTGGCGGAAGTGGCGCTGGCGGGCAGGAATGGCGGCGCCGGCGGTCGGGAGCGGCGGTCGGGGAGTTGCACCGGCGGCCGCGGAGTGCAGGCGCGGCGGCGGCGGAGCGGGGGAGTGGCAGCCGTGAACTTGGCGGCGGTGGAGCGGGGAGTGGCGGCGGCGGGAGGAGTGGGAGCGGCATGCGGCGGGGAGTTGCGGCGGCGGGGAGTGTCACCGGGCGGCGGGAATGGCGCGCGCGGCAGCGGGAGTGGCGGCGGCGGGCGGGATGAAATCGGGAATGGGATAGGGTTTGGGGTCGGGGCGGGGCTGTTTTTTTATTTTTGAAACTACCGCCGATGGCCATGGCCATCGGCAAAAGGCGCCACGTTGTTGACGGTAGTTAAGTATCAATTTTATACCGTCAACGCAGCAAGAGAAAGGACTAATATGAGTTCACTGTTAGATATAGGGGTTACACGATGTAATTCCATGAGTTTTGGTGATTGTCTATTTCGCGGGGGTTATCGGGAAAGAACCTAATGAAGGCCCACATGTCGGGATTATATAGAGATAAAGACTGAACGGGTAAAAAAGTATACTCTAGAAGACTCCAGAAGGCGACCCCTGGAAGCTGGGCCCCACCTGGCAGCCTCTAGGGGCGGCCGACCAAGCCCTAGAGGCGGCCGCCTCTCCACCCCGACCAATGAGGTGGAGTCTCGCGGATTATGCCTCCACCGCCTTTGAGGATGAATAATAATCGTCCATTTAGGTCGGTTTGATCCGAGGGCTGTGGTGCATCCTAGGGGGCTATATATTCAGAGCCCCTGACCCTGGGTGAAACCCTAATTCATTCTCCATTCATTCATCTGAGAGAATTCAGAGAAGCCAGAGCCACCATCTCAATTAGAGCTCCATAGTTTAGTAGCATAGCTACATAGGAATATATCTAGAGGGAATCAAGCCTAGCTTGGAGTCCGAATCTGTCAACGTTCTTGGTAATTCCCCTCTACATTCTTGTAATATTCATCATTGTTCGTGATACTATGAATAGTACTTTATTCTATTCTATTATATCGAATTGACTTTGCTCTATTTGATTATGTTCTCAATTATATCGTTCTTAGTCTACTTTGATTATATGTTTAGCATAGTTGGACTAGAATTATGTTTATGCATAGGATCGTATAGTGCTTGCTCATTAGGCTAATGGGTGAGTGATAGATATTATGTGGGCATGGTGCCTAGACCGTATTTATCTGCGATTGCACCCTATATTCCGGATCGTGAGGTAGATCACGGAGTGACCTGGTCTGTTGAGTCCTTTGTAGCCCTTCTCCCGAGTATAGGTCTAGCAGAACAACCCTATTACATTGAAGTCATTGCTATGTCTCTAGTCTTCTCTGGTAATATCACTATGCATAGATATAACCTTTTCCCGCCATGATTGCTAGATGTTCTTGCACTAATCATTGTATGCTTTGACTTTATAGTTAGAATAACATAGGATTATACCCTAGATTGTCCTAGTCCATGCTAGTGTTATAAGCTTAGAGTGCTAAGTTGAGATGGTTACTATCATTTTATGTGGCTAAATGCTCTCATTTATCTTATGTCAATTATCATTCATTCCTATATTTTATGTGACACTTACCCGTATGAGATGATTGATATGAGACAAGGTTAAGCTCTCCATTATCGCATGTGCATTGCTCATCACTCATTATCCAAGGCATTCCCTTCCCAGTGGTAAAATTATAAATAACAATACCGGATTACTCCTGGTTAAAATGCTACGATAATATTTTACGTAAATTGGAACCCTCCTTATTTCAGTTGCACTTAATAAACATCAACAAGTATTTTTGGCGCCGTTGCGGGGAAGGTTGAAAGCCAATGGATAATGAGCAGCATTGCACTAGATAATGAGATTGAGTTGTGTCACCATTCTCTACTCATACAGATTACCCTTGTCTTTCATTTATTTTATATCTTATGCAGGGTAATGTATGAAAAAGACTACTCTTCCTGATAATTATATTGACAATCCAGAAGCTTTATTCAGGAAAGCCAGAAGCAAGTTGAAGAAGACCAATCAATCATCATCATCAACTCAACTTGAAAGTTTGTCGGAAGCAGAAAGTCAATCCTTCGTTCGAGACTTGACACCAGCGTTTGAAGCCATGGCGAACAAGTCACTCCGTGAGTTCTTAGCTCCCACTACAGACAACATTCGTACTGGACCAGCTGCGGACATCGATAGAGCTTTTGAGCTCAAGCCGCGCCGATCAACATGGTGCAAGCAAGCCGGTTCGTGGGAAGGCCCATGAAGATGCTAGTGCTAATCTCCAACACTTCCCGGAGATTTGTAGCACATTCACTATCAAGGATGTCCCGAGAGATGCTATACTACTTCGCCTCTTTCCATTCTCACTTTGGGGAGAGCGAAGTAGTGGTTCTACGCCAATAAGGAGAAGAATACTACGTGGGCACTATGCTCCACCAATTTCTTGGCGAAGTTCTTTCCCATGGGCAAGACAAATGCTCTTCGTGGGAAGATATCAAGCTTTCAGCAACAACATGATGAGACTGTCCGAGAAGCTTGGGAGTGCTTTCAAGACTACATCCTCGAATGTCCTCATCATGGCATGGAGAATTGGCTGCTTATGCAGACATTCTACCAGGGGCTCAGCAACAGCACACGTGAGACGATGGATGTTGCTGCTGGAGGTGCATTCTTATCACTCACTATTCCTCAAGCCACAGCTCTTGTGGAGAAGATGGCATCTAACCAAGGTTGGAGTGAAGAAAGAACTCAGACCCGCAAGTGAGGTGGAGGAATGCACCAGCTGAAGGAGGTAGACATGCTGTCTGCCAAAATGGATCTGCTAATGAAGAGGCTCGATGAGAGAGCCACGGAGAAGAAAGAAGTCATGCATATATATGATGCTCGTATGACATGTGAAGAGTGTGGAGAGACTGGGCACACAAGTGCTAAGCGCCCGTAGTGAAGGAGGACGCGAACTACCTCAACAACTACAACAACAACAATTACTATCGTCCTCATCAGAATCAATGTTGGAATCAACAGAGGCCTAACTACTCGAGGCAATTATTCGGGCAACTATCAAGGTAACAACTCCTCCTACAATAATTACAACCAGCCGCCTTTGAGAGAGTTAGTCTTTGAATCAAGGCAAGTTGATGGACAACTTGTCCAAGAAGCTGGCATCAAATGACAAGGCCCTAGAGACAATCAGCAATAGAATGGATGGCTTTTCCAATGCCATCAAGAACCAGCTCAGCTTCAACAAAATGCTAGAGTCTCAGGTACAACAGCTTGCCAACTTTGCTCCCTCCGCCGGCCAAGGTAAACTGGTAGGACAACCAGAAGAGCTCGAAACTGCAAATCTTGTGGATATATTCAATGCAGAAAGTAGCTGGAGTAACCCATCGAAAGGGTCATGGATTGATTCAACTCTGCCAATCAAGAAGGGTGATCCAGGGAGACCAGTCATTCCAATCTGCATTGGAGGTACCAACTTCAATGAGGCAATCTGTGATTACGGTGCAAGCATCAACATCATACCAAGAGTGATATATGAGAAGCTATTCAGATGTCCCTTAGCATACACAACCATGTGCTTGCAGCTTGCAGATCAGTCACTCCGTGTTCCCTTGGGAATACTTGAGGACATATGTGTACGAGTGGGCAACTCGTATGTTCCTGCAGACTTCGTGGTAGTGGATACAGGCAGTGATGAAAGGTCCCCCATCATTCTGGGCCGACCCTTCTTGAACACTGCTGGAGCTATCATGTACGCCAACACTGCCAAGATCATGTTCAACATCAAGGGCAAGAGAGAGACCTTCTTCTTCAAGAACAGAGTGCTGCAGTTCCCAGCACACCCTCATCAGCAGAACAATGAGAAGAAGAAGAATCCGTCTAAGAAGAACAAGACCAAGAATAAGAAGACCAAGAAGATGGAGACAGTGAGAATGGTCACTGCAGTCCACAAGGAGCATGACCACTTACTCAGGTCCCCACGTTTGATCAAGAAGGATGACCCAGGAGTCCCAACCATTCAATGCTCCATCAACAGAAGCTCTTTCAATAAAGCTGTCTGTGACACCGGATCGGGCGTCAACATTATGGCCAAGATAACCTATGAATATCTATATGGCACAATGCCTTTGGAGCCCACCTATGCACAGCTACAGATGGCAGATCAGACATTCCGCTTCGTCGAAGGAGAAGTGAAGGATGTCCTCATCCAGATAGATGACCATTATGTCCCCACAGACTTCCTAGTCATCGATATGGGAGATGACTACGATCCTCTGATCATCCTAGGAAGACCATTCCTGAACACCACCAGAGCTATCATCTACATTGGAACAGGAGAGATCCATTTATACTTTCCCACTGAGAAGGTACGCCGCTACTTCAACAATAATTATATAATCACTAAGGAGCCCAAGAAGAAAAGAGCAAGGAGAAGGCAGCATACCCGCCACTAGAACAAGAAGAACATCACTACGAGATGGATGGGCTTACTATGAGGGAGAAGTGTCTAGATATGAAGATCGATACCCAGAAGAGAAGAACATTGTAGAAGAAGAAGAGGTGCTACCAGAAAAACAAGTGCCCCAAGAAGCTTCCTCCTCAAGGTCATCCTCTCCAACAAAGAAGGTGTGGAAGGTAAAAGCAAAATCAGAATCAATTCCTACACACGAGGCGACGTCATCAGAGGCGCCAGCCAATGCGCCCCTTGACAAATGAGCGAACATGACAAGTCCTGTTCGGAGGACTTAAAACCACCGAACGCCGCGCCAAGAGGTAACTTGGTATTTATCAAAGCATTACTTTTCAGCATTGTGTTTCTTTACCTTAGCATATTTATTTTCTTACTTGCATCCTAGTTGCATCTTTGCTCTATTATCTCGCATTAGAAAAGAAAAATAAAAATGTTGTGCATTTGCATCTAGAAAATCATTAAGCCCCATGTGGATAATCATTCACCGTGGTGGCACAAAAATAATTTCCTAGCATATTTATCATTCCCCGTCTCGCATTCCTTAAATAATAAAAAAAGATAAAAATATTTCTTGAGATCCTGTTAGAATAAGTTTAAGTTAGAATAAGTTTAAGTTGGAAGGTTCTAGACAACCAAGGCCTAGAGGTTTTTATCACTAACGCTTAATTAGTTCCACAAGCTTTGTTGTCAATTTGAGCTTCACAGAACATCAAGAATCAAGAAGAGCTAACAGGCAGAAGGACATCCAGTCCCCTGTCGGAGTGCTGCCCACGACACTTGAACACTGTTTCCAACAGCAACTATCTACGACACTCCTGGAGGACTAGAACGTCTCCATTGCCTCGTCGCCAACATCGTAGACTATGTCAACATCCAGCTTTGGGGAATGCATCCCCGTGTACCAAGCTAAGTGTTCCCAACTTATCTATTTATGCTTTGTTAGAGTGTGCTTTGTTAAAACAACTAAAAAAGATGCATAACTATAGAAACCCGTAAAGATTTCTTTATTTATCTTTTTCTACCTTTTGGAGAGCTCTTGCAACTGTCTTGAAAGTAGTCCCTAGAATAAACTCTACATGGAGATGATGAATAGTTGCTCTGCCGTAATTCTTTTCATGTACCTAGTTTTCAACCTTGCACTCTCCCGACTTTTGGACACAACCGTTTAGATTTGAGATTTGCTCAACCCGAAACTTGTGGGTAGCAAACACTTGATCTAAGTCTAGGTGGTTGACGGGTATGATATGGGAAAGTTTTGAGCTGCTGTCCATCTTGTTCCTAGTGATACTAGAGTTAGGAGAATTTATCTTTGAAAATATTAAATTCCTGCATGATGAGTTCCTTTATGATGAGAGTTCAAATTCCTACCACAGCCATATATTCATGCTTACTAGATTAGGAAAACCCATCTCTTTATATAGATCATTTTGTAGGCATTGAGTGTAGTCTTTATAGGCATTGAGTGTGGTTAATGTGTGGACCCATAAGGAATCGATCATGCAATTAAAGTCAATATTATGTGCTCTCCATCCATTGATCTATGCTATTTCTGTCCTCAGAAGCATGCACCCATTTTATAAATACTACATTCATTCTATGCTACTTCTGTCCCTAGAGGTACCACCCACATATAGATCCATATCCACCACATATTGTGTTGTCTCTACCCTGGAGATATGCACCTATGCTGCTCCTACCCTGGGAGTACGCATTCCCCACATATTGTGCTGTCTCTACCCTGGAGATACGCACTTATGCTGCTCCTACCCTGGGAGTACGCATCCATCCATCCATCTATCCATCCACATATAAATACGCCATTCATTTCACTTCATCCAGAAAAGGTTTTACTCCTATCCTGGGAGTGAACGTCTAGAAATAATCATCGCCGATCCATTGCCCACACAAAAGCTTCAGTCATTATCATTTCAAGTTATACACTCCCGTTGCTAAAGTTTTGTTTTCAGAGGATTGGTTGCTATATTAAAAAAAGAAAAAAAAAAAGAAAAAAAGAAAGAGAGAAGAAAGAGAGAAAGAATAGCCAAGTCCTTCCTTCAAGAAGTTTTAAAGTTTCCGAATAAAGGGAGTCATGCTATCCCCAAAGGAGCAAGTGTAGAAGTAGATGTTCACCAAGTGATCACCCCTCATAATCATTTCCTTATCATCATCATCCTATCATTCATCCCATCCCCTCATTCACATGCACATATGACTTTATTATTATTTTAGTTCCCGTTGGATCCATGGTTTAACCGTGCAATATATGCAAGTGAGTTTGAGTGTCTCCCCACCTATGAACTCCACATAAGCCTATTAAGTAGGGTGAGAGAGAAGGCACTTTCCGCTATGTCTTAGTTCCACAAATACCACATATTTTGAGAGAAGAGAAGGCACTTTCCGCTATGTCTTAGTTCCACAAATACCACATATTTTGAGAGAAGAGAAGGCATACATTACTCATGCCTTGGAGAGGATCCAGAAAATACCACAAATGAGAGACTCCGAAAGGTTCATACAAGGAACTCGAGTTTTATTTCAAAACTTTGCAAAAACTCCGGATTAATAGTTGATCAAAGAGCGAGAAACGTGGCGCTTGACTTGACCGTTCTATCTTTCAACTACTCAAGACCCAAGTGACGGTTACAAGCCCCATGGTGAAAGGTAATATGAGTAAGTTTTGAGTCGAATAGTTCACTCTAATCCGGAGGAGAGTTCTTGTTTGAACACATGTGTACTTGTGAGGAGTGAAAGCATTGTAGCAACTCCTCGATCCATCACTAAGCCTATCTTTGCTCGGGGACGAGCAAAAGGTAAGCTTGGGGGAGTTTGTTGACGGTAGTTAAGTATCAATTTTATATCATGAATGTAGCAAGAGCAAGGACTAATATGAGTTCACTGTTAGATATAGGGGTTACATCGATTGGAATTCCATGAGTTTTGGTGATTGTCTATTTCTGCGCAGGGGTTATCAGGAAAGAACCTAATGAAGGCCCACATGTCGGAATTACATAGAGATAAAGACCGAACGGGTAAAAAAGTATACTCTAGAAGACTTTAAGGCGACCCCGGAAGCTGGGCCCCACCTGGCAGCCTCCAGGGGTGGCCGACCAAGCCCTAGAGGCGGCCGCCTCTCCACCTCGACCAATGAGGTGGAGTCTCGCGGATTATGCCTCCACCGCCTTTGAGGATGAATAATAATCATCCATTTAGGTCGGTTTGATCCGAGGGCCGTGGTGCATCCTAGGGGGCTATATATTCGAGCCCCGCCCCCTCGGGTGAAACCCTAATTCATTCTCCATTCATTCATCCGAGAGAATTGAGAAGCCGAGCCACCATCTCAATTAGAGCTCCATAGTTTAGTAGCATAGCTACATAGGAATAGATCTAGAGGGAATCAAGCCTAGCTTGGAGTCCGGATCTGTCGAAGTTCTTGGTAATTCCCCTCTACATTCTTGTAATATTCATCATTGTTCGTGATACTATGAATAGTACTTTATTCTATTCTATTATATCATAATTGACTTTGCTCTATTTGTTTATGTCTATTATATCATAATTGACTTTGCTCTATTTGTTTATGTTCTCAATTATATCGTTCTTAGTCTACTTTGATTATATGTTTAGCATAGTTGGACTAGAATTATGTTTATGCATAGGATCGTATAGCGCTTGCTCATTAGGCCAATGGGTGAGTGGAAATATTGTGTGGTCATGGTGCCTAGACCGTATTTATCTGCGATTGCACCCTATATTCCGGATCGTGAGGTAGATCGCGGGAGTGATCCTGTTGAGTCCTTTGTAGCCCTTCTCCCGAGTATAGGTCTAGCGAGAACAACCCTATTACATTGAAGTCATTGCTATGTCTCTAGTCTTCTCTGGTAATATCACTATGCATAGATATAACCTTTTCCCGCCATGATTGCTAGATGTTCTTGCACCAATCATTGTATGCTTTGACTTTATAGTTAGAATAACATAGGATTATACCCTAGATTGTCCTAGTCCATGCTAGTGTTATAAGCTTAGAGTGCTAAGTTGAGATGGTTACTATCATTTTATGTGGCTAAATGCTCTCATTTATCTTATGTCAATTATCATTCATTCCTATATTTTATGTGACACTTACCCTGTATGAGATGATTGATAAAGACAAGGTTAAGCTCTCCATTATCGCATGTGCATTGCTCATCACTCATTATCCAAGGTGCATTCCCTTCCCAAAGTGGTAAAATTATAAATAACGATACCTGGATTACTCCTGGTTAAAATGCTACGATGATATTTTTCGTGCGCTGCGGAACCCTCCTTATTTTAGTTGCACTTAATAAACATCAACACACGTGGCAGCTGCGCGCCCATGCCCACCTTATTTGCCGATGCCGCCCATCGAGCAAACAGGTCTTTTGTCGATGGCTTTTCAACGCCATCGGCAAACAATATATATTTTTTATTTTTTCTTCCCATTTTTTTTCGGTGTCTTCCTACATCACATACAACCCAGCTTCAAAAGTTGGGACATTTTTGAGTTTTGTGGCCATATTTCGTTAATTTTTTTGGTTTCTTTGAATTTTTCCCGCAACTCTAAATTTGAACTGCAGGTACATGAAATAATGCAGACTTTTGATTCAAAAAATGATATTCATGATTCTCGGAGTATGTTGAGGCCGTATCCAGGACCTCGCATGAAATTACGACCCAGTTGGCCTCGTAACATGGGGAGTGACGTGCACGGAAAGTGTTTTTAAATTCTATTAAATCCAAACGAAGTCCAAAGCGCGAAACTTGACGAGTTGTCTCGCCATCGCATGTGTAGTGTGTGGCAAAAATTTCAAAAAGTTTCGAGCAAGTTGTGACGTCGGATGGTCAAAACCCAAACATCTCCACACCGTGATCACATGTGGAGATGTCCGGGTTTTGACCATCCGACGTCACAACTTGCTCGAAACTTTTTGAAATTTTACCACACACTACACAACTGGTCATGACAACACAACTGGTCAAGTTTCGTCAATTTCGGACTTCGTTTGGATTTAATAGAATTTAAAAACACTTTCCGTGCACGTCACTCCCCATGTTACGAGGCCAACTGGGTCGTAATTTCGTGTAAGGTCCTGGATATGGCCTCAACATACTCCGAGCATCATGAGTATCATTTTTGGAATCAAAAGTTTGCATTATTTCATGTACCTGCAGCTCAAATTTAGAGTTGCGGGAAAAAATTCAAAGAAACCAAAAAAAATTAACGAAATATGGCCACAAAACTCAAAATTGTCCCAACTTTTGAAGTCAGTTGGGTTGTAGTGTAGGAAGACACCAGAAAAAATGGGAAGCAAAACAAAAAAATTGTTTGCCGATGGCGTTGAAAAGCCATCGGCAAATAGGCTTTGCCGATGGCCGGCCATCGGCAAACAAGGTGGGCCTGGGCACTCCCCAGGCAACCACGAGGCGGTTTGCCGATGGCCTAACGGCGGTTGCCATCGGCAAAACTGACGGCGTCGGCCGCCGTCCGCTCCTGGCAAAGTGTGCCGATGGGCTGAGTATGCCGATGGCCAGGCCATCGGCAAACAAGTTCTTGGCCGATGGATTTTGTTCGCCGATGGCCCGGCCATCGGCAACAATATGTTTGCCGATGGCTTCACTTTGCCATCGGCAAACCGGGTTTTTTGCCGATGGCTTATGCTTCGGCCATCGGCAAACTCGGCCGCCATCGGAAAAGGCTCGCTCTCCGCTAGTGCCTGCTGCACCACTCGGTTGTGAAGTATAAGCCCGAGCAGGCGCTGATGTCAGACGTGGTTGCTGCTAGGCCCACGCCCACCTAGGCAAAGCCGCCTGCCTGCCGACGAGATGGAATTAGAGATGATAGTATAGCGGTATTTGAGGAGGTCGATGAGGTGAAGGACACGAACCACGACTCTCATGGGTGTTCACTAAACAAAATTGGATCTTTTGATTATTTTGACATAAATAAATATTTATTTTACATCTAAATCTTCAGGAAATAAAAATCAGTATATGTTTTTGTTGACCCATTGCAACGCACGGGCAATTTTGCTAGTGACACTTAAATGAAAAACGGAGGAACTGGTAAATACTCATTATAGTGGTGTACTGGTGTGTACCACACTAATCAGTGGCTTGATTGGTTCTCCGAACCACGTCTGGTCTCTTGGCCGTTTCCCTCGCGACTCTGCCTCGTACGGACTACCAAGTACACTCGCTATCTACTCGACCTCACATCTCACGCACAGTGTGGCCTCCGCGCGCCAATCTGCATCGGTCCCACTGCTCATACAACGACCCAAAGACTAGGGATGAAAACGAAAATGGTAATCTCCGATTTCTGAAAATCGTTTTCGAGCTTTTTCCGATTTTTGGACATAAATGGTAATGATAGTGGTAACCCGAGAAAACAAAAATGATAATGGTAAAAATAATTGGAACTGAAAGTGAAAATGATTTAGCCCTCTTCCGACCGTTTCCAAAGATTTCCGTATTTAATCGGTAATTTACTGTTGGTAATTACCGATACAACACATACTTTTGGTCCAATTAGCCCACATCTAAGCACGCCCAAGCGACCAAGCCCATTAATCTGCACATAAGGTAAATTATTTTATTATTGGAAAGGCACTAAAGATTAGAGAAGTATTTGGTGCGTATAGAAACAATGAGCCAAATAGGCAGGCAAGAATCATGTTCACGTACTGATGTGCTTTAGTGCCTTAGTATTTGGTCGATTAGTGCCTTAGTATTCGGTCGATCGTCTCTTCTGATGAGCCAAATAGAAACAATCACGTTCACATACACGGTACCATCTCGTGGTCTTGCAAGGTTTGCCACTATTTGAGACTAAGATTAGTGTGAACTGTGTGGTTTTAACTCTACGGTTTGGTATGTTTATCGTTTTTTACTATATCGTTTTTGTCAATTTCGACCGTTATCGTTGTGTTTTCCGATTGACAATATCATTTTCGATATTACCGCAATACCGACGCCGTATTCATTTACGACAATATCGTACCGATTTCGTTTTGAGAAAAAATTATGAAAGTGAAAGTGATTTAGCCTGCTTCCGATCGTTTCCCACCATTTTGATCCCTACCAAAGACGACGTCCAGCGATTCAGCGAATACCAGCTGGGCCATGAATCTAAATATCTAATGCGGACTCATCATCTTCTCATCCGCTCCATTCCTCGTGTAGTAAGATACTATGAACTGAAGATTGCTGATGTTCAGTGTTGCTTTGAAGTTCGATGTTGCCATATTCAGAAAAAGATGTTAGAAATTAGTTTGAGATAAAATGAAGGAATAACTCAAAGCACCACCACCAAACAATTATTTTGAAAAAATAGTTTGAGATAAAAAAATATTTTTAGCCTCTTTGCCGGGTGCCCCGGCCCCGACACTTGGCAAGGGATTCTTGAACTGAGAATCCCTAGCGGGGCACTCGGCAAAGAAATTACGAAAAAAATATTTTTTTGCTGAGGCTCTTTGCTGAGTGCCGCCTCGGCAAAGGCTTTGCCGAGTGATAGCACTACAAGGGAACAAAAATCATACGGAGCACAATTGCAAAAAATAAAAAAATCATACCAAGCAAAACAGGAAAAAAAGGAAACTAATAATATTCTAGGTCGAAGAGAATGGTATAACATTGTATAATTAGGAAAAATTGAAAGCAACAAAAAAAACTCAAATAAAAATGAACACATGATTTGTTTCCGACAACAAAAAATAAAAAAATAATAATACATGGAATACAAGCAAGAAGATAAATAATCAACAAAACGTAAACCAACATACTTTGTTGGACTCAAACATATATGTCATATGAGTTGAATTGGAATGAATGGACCAAATGTAGCAAATAGGGTGGAAGAAAAATCGGTCCGACAGCAGTCCACTACAAAAAAAAAAAATGTATCGGAGGAGGTACATAACAGATGTCTCTCAATCTTATAAGACACGTTGGATAGCCCAACAATGGCCCATTACATTAGTGTGGGTGGTTATGTCCTCACTTAGTGCGAGGAGTTGAGCTCAACAAGGTAATGGTTGGCGTTGCTCAAAAAAAAAGGTAATGGTTGGCAAATTGCGTGAATTTATTTCTAAAAATTCAACATTTTATTTATACTATATATGTAGATTATTAGTCACCAGTTTGATTGGCATGACAACTATATTAGGTTGGATATGTTTTTGAGAATTTTGGTATTTGCTCAAAGCATATAATTACACCATGTTGACTTTTAATAAACATACAAGCATTTCCATATATTATGTTGGATATATTTTTGAGATTTTTTCCTTATGCTATTATACAAACTGTCATTGTTTGGATTGTTGCTTGAAATAGCACCATGGTCTCTAGTTTTGTCTTTTTTTTTTTCTCGCTAGCTCCATCCAAGGTTTGCAAGTGTTTGTAGAACAAAAATCATAATACCTGACCACATATAAATCTTGTTTTCAATATGAACTTAACACTATGTTTTTATTTTCTTTATATTTTTCCTTATTTTTACATGTTTGTAACATGTTATATCTAATTTTATTATACACCTCTAGTATTCAACATACTTATAAGATCACCCCAATATAATCATCTTATTCAGACTTTGTGGTTAGTTAGCTTCATGACTCCATTTAAATGAGACTATTCACCCTACAGCTTATCCCTAAACCTATAGTGAAATATATGAGGTTCAAACTATATATGATCTCAATATATGATGCTGGTAAATGATGATGATATATGGTGCAGTTTGTTTGATTATAATTATCTACCAATTAATCAATATGATGCCAATTTGCATGATCTAATTACCATGTACTCTAAAATTGGGCCATCATAATACTATTTCAAGAATAAACAATGGTGATGCCAAGAGAAATTGTTTGCTGAGAGGACCATATAATATATGTTACAACTTACATACATACTTGAACATATTCATAGACATAAACACATGACGATATAGTATGTTCGGTGCTACCTAGGCCAGCACTAACCACAAGTTTCAGACAGAAGTAAACAATGGTATTACCAGTGCTAGCTAGCTAGCTAGCTAGCTGCAACACGTAGGTTATCGAGGCCTCTCCACTCACCAACACTAGCGACATGCATATACAAACTCCAAACAAACCTAGGCCCTATATAATTGGTTACATTAACCACACACACACACACCATTGCTACACCTTTATTTCCTTCGGCCAAAGCTATAGAACCATGGCACCATTCGACGTTTACAGACTTATGGCGGACAAACAAATATCGCCATATGCATATAAGTTGATATCCAGAGCACAACACTGGCGTACGTAGTACCAGAGAGACGACAGCGGTAGCAAGCAAGCTAGGCTGTGCCTGTCTTCTTCTTGATGAACGTGAGATTACCGTAGGACATGAAGTGGCACACCGACGTACTGGCACCAGGGTGGGTTTTCAGTATCTGGAACACCGGGTGCATCGGGTTCCAGGAGGAGGTGTCAAAATGGCAGAACGCCAGCAAGGAAACCGTCGGACCCTTGTCGTCGTTGTCGCCTCCGCGGAGGGTCACCATGTAGGCTCCATATCCCTTATACGCAATGTGGCAATGGTAGACGGTGTACGGGAACGGCATCTTGTGGCAGGCTACGTAGCCGGAGCCCTCTAGCTTGGTGACCGCCTGGACAACGTACTCCCGGCGTGGCAGCTGGCCGCCGCGGGGGAGCTCCGATGTGGCCACCAACACGTCACTATCACCACCCTGCTGGATGGTCGTGTCGTCGCCGAGCATCTCCATGGCGGCCTGCACGGTGCTCTCAAGAGACGTGGTGCAGGCATTCGCCTCGCCAGCGAGCGGCGGCTCTCTGCACCTGCGCAGGGTGTCCTCCACCTTGGCCGCCTCGGCGGAGCCCGGCGAGATGTGGAACGTGGCGAGGACGTCGCTTAGGTTCTCGAAGGGGACCTTATCGGCGACATCGTGCGGGAGGATGGGTGCCTCCGCCTCCTCCGGGAAGGAGACGGTCATGATGCTGCCCGGATGGAGGTCGGCCGCGCGGAAGAAGATGCCTGTCTTCGCCACCGTCCGCGCGTCGCAGATAGTGTTGAAGAATGTGCACACGCTCATACTGCCTAGCGGGACAGAGTAGTGCCACACAAGCGGTGACTGATCGATTCCTGCACACAAAGTCAATGTTTATATCCGTACTTTATTATACATACATAACGGGCGAAAAATCGGTGCCCCGGGTTTTTTGGTCCATTAGACTATCTTCCTATGTGTCTCTCCACTTTCAATAGTACAAGAGCTCTAGCAGATTTTACTAAGAGTAGTAGTACATATATGATGAATCATAGAGAAGTTACAGTTCTAATAATTCGTTTATGAATTATAAGTCTGAAGCCCACAGCACAGCCTCTTCTCTCCCTCCACTCGCTGTCCCCTGCGCCCTTGGGTAGTCGCGTTGATAGATCGATCAAGCACACAGCAGTAAGTCACGGTGCTCTGTCCATGGCGGACAAAGAGGTACCTTAACCAACCTCTCTGTCCCCGCACCGCAGCAGGCGACGATGATTAGGAGGGGAATTAACAAGGAGTGCAACCAGTGACTTAACAAGCGTGGAAACATCTGAGGAAGTTTTTTTAAGTTTGTGCTAAAACTTAATTTTTAGGAGTGTTTTTAGGAACAATGTTTAGATGCTCTTAGTTATATGTTCAATCACAGTACAAAATCTGATCTCAGAACATCATGTTATAGAACAGAGGCGTCGTAGTAGGATGTAAATTCCTTTTTTCGTCATCGTGTCACATGATGTAAATTTGTTACAACGTACGTGTATTTTTTCTAGTAGCCTAGAGGCTAGTAATATATGCAACGAATTATGTATTTATACCGAACATATAACTAAACATGTGCGTATAGATTACCTTTCTGAACAAAATCAGCTAGGACCTCTGGCATCGGCGTGCCGGGGAGGGCCTGCTCCCAGAACCGTGCTGCCGGAGTGCTGGCTGCAAGGTGGCCGTGCGCCATGGCGGCAGTGCTGACTGCCACCACTACTATCAGAAGGAGAGCGGATTGTTGATCCATGCTTCTATATATTGTTATGTTCTAATGAGAACTAAGGAGAAGAATGGATGATCGATGGCTGTTATAGCTCCCGACGGTCTGGGGTGTATAGCCCTTGAGATTTTCCTCTGATCAAGTGACCCCCACACAAGCCCAGGACATGCATATATACACCCGTACGTTTTCTGCTAGCTCTTTAGTTACAAATGGTTCTTTTTCTTTATTCTTATAAGGTTTGAAAAAGTATAGTTATAATAATATCTATCTTATTTGATATGTTTCAAGCTTAGTAGTTCCTTTCCCTCATAGTCAGTACGTTGACTAGCTCTTAAGCTGGTGTGAGTGGATAAGATATAAGTTAAGAAGTAAGAGTCCACTCTTCTGACCATTCCAAACAATGTTTTGATAAAAACTCCTCCCTGTCTACAAGGGTCCTCATTAACCATCTTCTGTAGATTAAGTTTATATTTGGTACATCTTCTACTTCTAGAATGTGTTTCTGCTACCAAAAGTAAAACACAAACCAAAAGGTGGACGCTAAAGTTGTTTTTTTAGAAGGTGTTGCTTTTGTGTACGTAGTATAATTTTCTCGACACCTTGAATCCTTCTTTCTGTCAGTTATATGTAAATATTGACAGAAAAATCACAATTTTTCTATGAGGGATTATTTTTCCGTCACAAAGAAAAATCATACAATTTTGTGTGTTTTTTAAATTTTCTGAAGGGATTTTCTTATACCGTTTAGAATAAATCGAATTTTTCTGTGCGTAGCAAGAAATACGCACACAAAAATTAATCACGCACAAAAGTATTCAAGTTTCCAGTAGTATTTTTGGTTCTCGACATCTTGGATCCATCTTTGGCTTTTAGCTTTCTCCTTTTTACAATGGGTGGAAATAGATAGGTGTTTTAGAGTTGTTTCTAAGAGATAGAGAGGAGTAGATTCTATAGTTATTTTAACTATATACGCCTTCCGTCCACAAAAGACTGTAATTATAACTGCTAAAGTTGAGTACATGGAGCTGTCATTCCGTGGGACCAGCCTGGAGCTGTCATCCTGTGGGACCAGCCTATAACAAAACCCTAGGATGTTTGCCCACCACTCGATTTTCTCCTGCAAAAAAAAGTGCCGTAAAAAAATCAGCCGTAAGCCACTAGGAGTAGTCTGGCGACGTACAAGCACGACGGCGTGGGGGAGATGAGAGCAATTATTATAATACAGCCGACATGCTAGTTGTAAGGTCCCTTGGAGCCTTCTCGCAATCTCGCCCACCGCTGAGCCACGTTACACTAATGACCCACTTGTCTCTCACAAGGTTTTTTGGTTTTTGTACCCAAAAGCCTGCCTATAAGCTTACAACCCGTTTTCCTCGCTCTCCTCTCCTCACTTCCACGTCAGCATATAGCTAGCTTGTTGGCTGCTATAATACTTGCTCTGACAAGACTTGCCGAGACCGGGAACCTTCCGACTGAGGTAAGGAAAGGAAGATAGGGAAAGTCAGACCAAATTTTCCAAGGGAATTATTGTAATTTTACCAGCCTTGGTATTCACGTCCAGTCAAAGAATTGTATTCTTTGGTGGGACAACTTCAACTTTTCAATAGATTTTTTTATATCTTAAAGCTTAAAGTGTTTTCACACCTTACAGCTGAAATAATCTGACATTGACCTATGCAATGCCTTGAAGGTTTTCTATGTGATTCAATAGAGAGTTGAGAGAATTTTTCTTAGCCTTGAAGAAAAATAATCAGACCTTGACTTAATTCCTTGAAGAATTTTTCTTAATGCCTTGAGGAATTTTCTTAGCCTTGAAGAAAATAATCAGACCTTGACTTAATGCCTTTGAAGAATTTTTCTTAAAGAAACTATCTTACTATATTAGTTTAATTTAATAAGTGTACGATGATGCATGTACACCTGTATCATACATAATTTGAAGGGTTTCATGTGATTCGATAAAGATGTGAGAGAATCTTAAAGAAACTAGTAGCTTATTATGATGCATGCACCACTGTGCCATACATTCACATGACATAGACATGATCACATGAAGTTGTTTTTTCTAGCCTTGCAATTTTGTGTCATATATACATACACATGTACATTCACCAATGAACGCAAGTAAGGATTTTTTTTTTTTTGACGTGGAAAGTTTTTTCCATTACTCATAACTTGCTGCCAAATCATTGATAACCAGTTCACGCATACAAATTGGAATGTTGTCCATGACCGGTTCAGCACCCAAACTCATACTCTGCCCCAAGGCTGCAAGACTATCATAAGCTACCATGTTACAAGAACAAGAAACCTGATTTACAATTTTTTTAGAGTAAAAGAGGCTCGGACCCCCCGCCTTATGCATTGCAAAAGACACCAAAATTGTAGCAATAAAGTTCCGAGGCGGGTTACGCCTTACAAAATGAGCACGGGAGCCAAACTGCTCCAAAAGAGGGAAATGCAAAAGTTCAGAAACTTCTAACTCTCACACCGCCAAAAAGACTCTCACAACTCAGCACACTAGCCCTATTACATCGCGCTTAGATCATTCAGCACGAACCATTTTCTTCCCAGGTTGAGATCTCCTTCCTTGAAATCACCCCGGCCTTTCGGCTTTGCCTCTTCCCGTAACATATCAGCACCTCCTTCATCGAAAGCATGCACAAACATGTACTGATCCCACTTGTTTTCCACCTTCTTCAGCCACCAATCCTTATTGGCCTTGACACCATCTCCTTCAACTTGTTCACCTTCAGCTTGTAGCTTTGCTTCTTTGCTTCTGGGCAGAGGATCACCCAATGTTGCAGCATGATCACAATCTTCATCAGTAGACTCCTGATATCTAACAGCTGGAAGCCCTGAAAGCAAATTTCATTTCTTAGTTTCCAAAGCCCCCACAGGGCTGCAGAGCAAATGATATTATCAACTACAAATTTTTTGTCACTAAGCCACATTTGCCCAATGGAAACAAAGTCAATGCCTACAGTTCTATCTATAGCCTCGATATATGCTCCCAAAGCTGTTTAGCTATCACACATCCAAAGAATAGATGGTGCACATTCCTGTTCCCGAATGAACTGTGCAAGTTTCATCTTCTATTTCAATTCTAATCTTGAGATTGTCTCTAGTCAATACTTTGTTCTTAGATAGGAGCCAGAGAAAAATTGCACTCTTTGGGGGTATCTTTAGACTCCAAACAGCTGGAACAAAGGCTGGTACTATTCCTCTAAAGCTTATGACTTTATATAGAGATTGTGATGAATAAACACCGCAAGAGTTAAACTGCCAAATAAGGGAATCTTCCTCATTGGTAAAGACAATAGTAGAGGCTAGCTGCACAACTTCTAACCATCTATTCATCAATCTCTGATCTACAGTTCTCCTAAAGGTACACTTTAGATTAGTACCATCCCATAAATCTGCTATTGATCCAGCTTTTTCATGCACCAAAACATAAATATCCCAAAATTGGATAGCTAGACTAGATTGCCCAAGCCAGTTATCTTCCCAAAATCTTATCTTTTGACCATTCCCTACTTTCCATCTATAACCCATTCTAGCAGCCCTAGCAAAGATACATAAAACCCCCGAAGAAAGGAGACACTCCAACACTAGAAGAACAGAAAATATTTGGTTTTGCAGTTCCATATTTATGATCAATCAACTGTTTTCCACAGCTTACCTTCATCAATGCTATATCTCTTAACCCATGAAGCTAACAAACAAATATTTAAGTCTCTTATATTAGGTATTCCAACTCCTCCAAATTCTTTAGGCATAGAGAGACTTTCCCAGTTAGCTAGATGAAACTTATTCTTTCCATCTTTGTCACTCCATAAGCAATTAGCTAGATGAGAATTAATCAACTTAATAGCCCACTTGGGGAATTTGATGAAGGAGAGCAAGTAAACAGGCATACCGATGCACAAGACTTAATCAGACAATTTTTCCCCGCATAGCATTTAAGCCGGCTCTCCAAATGCCTATCCTCTTAAGCATTTTATCTACCAAAGGTTGCAAATCTTCTTCTAAGTTTCTCATAATGTGAGGAATCCCTAAGTACTTAATTGGTAAGCTACCTATGGGACAAGCAAACAAATGAGCTACTTCATGAGCATCATTATCGACATGTTCATAGTGATTACTTCACTCTTATGAAAATTTATCCTCATCCCGTAAACTTTTTCAAAACCACATTAACACACATTTCGTGTTTAATGATGATCGACTATCATCGAGAATAAGATAGTATCACAAAGATACCGAGGAAACTATTCCCCCTTCTCTAAACTCGATCCTAGCCCTTTGATTAGCCCAAGATCAAACCGCTTTAATGAGCATTCTAGTTAAAACATCACCTACTAGATTGAAAAGAAGGGGGAGATAAGGGATCACCCT